>APFE030954719.1:0-102184 GCA_000404065.3 Pinus taeda
AAGTGGCCGCGTTGGCTCAGGTCATGGACTGTTTCCCTCTTTGAGGGTTTTAACCACGTCAAAATACTGGTGTATTGATCTGTGATCTGTTTGTGAGCGGTGTCCTTTTGGTGTTCTGTCTAAGGAACTTACCTTGTAAATTCCTACAGCTCTGAGAAGACAACTGCACAAAAGTAACGTAATGCATAGGACCACTGTGCAACCCTAGACCACATCAAGACATCACTAGGGTGCAGAAACTTGGTTCCAACACCCTCCCATACTACCTCAGGTGAGACTTCAGTCTGCGCTCTGTGGACTGTTGCCGAAAGGGCTGGTAGTGTCGGGATTTGTTTGGCTAAACATTTATGAACCTGGGTCAGGCCCCATTAAGCCAACAAAATAAAAACACGAAAAATAATTCATATTGGCCAAATATGTTGGTTTTTTGATATGAATTCCTATTTGTATTGTGCCAGTACCCTATATTTTCACAATCAAACTCTTCTTATTTTTTAACTTTTATTCTTATTTTATTTTCTGGAAGAAGGGAAGGTATATTGTTATGCTTTTCCAATACTTCCATATCATTGTCTTCTGAAATTGTTTTCAAAAAGTCTTCTTTGTTTATAGGCTTATGACAAACTTTTAATCTATGGCCATCAACCAAAAAAGAATTTTCTGCTTCATCAATTGTCTTTATCTTTACTGCTTCGTTATCAAAGATTTATTCTATTTCAAATGGCCCAAGCCAATGAGTAGTAAAATTTTCTTTGAAATCTTTTAACTTAGAGTCAAAAAGTAGTTCCCATTCTCCTTTATGAAAGATTTTTTTTTAATGAATTTTTCGTTCCATTTTTTTCTCTGTTGTTGAACTAGAGATGTATGTTCCATAACTTGTTTTATGATCTCATCCAGTTCATTGAGTTGCACAATCCTCTTTTGTTGTGCTTCTGTCACGTCCAATCCCAATTCTGCTGCAAGTTTATATGTAGGAATCTCAAATTCAATTGGAAACACGACTTCTTTTCCATAAACAAGTTGATAGGGGCTAAATCCAGTAGTATTTTCCATGTTATCCTACAAGCCCATAGTGCTTCATTCAACTTTTCTGACCAATCTTTTCTATGCATGTTCACCGTTTTTGTCATAATATTCTCAAGTACTTTGTTTATTGATTCAACTTTTCCATTTACCTGTGGGTGGTATGGAGTTTATTTTCTATGCTTAATTTGTTTTTCTTTGTCAGGTCTCAAACAAGCCTGGAGGTGAACATTGTACCTTGATATGTGACAATTTTCCTTGGAACTCCATATCTTACAATTATTTCTTGATAACGAAAAGTAACTACTACAATTTTTGTTGCTTTGCTCAATGCTTTAGCCCATTTGATGGTGCGCTGATAGGACCCACAAAGTCAAGAGCCCATTGTTCAAATGGCTCTATCAGTACTTGTGGCTTCGATGGAATTTCATCTAAAACTAAAGGTCTACCTATTCTTTGGAAGCTATCACATCTTTTAGCATAATTCTTTGAATCTTTGAATAATGATGGCCAATAGTAGCCTTGATTTAAGACCTTGTATGTTGTCCTCTTCCCTACAAAATGACCACCACATGGTTCGTCATGACATGCTTTTACAATATCAATGTTTTCATCTTCTCTTCTACATTTCCTAATTATAAGATCAGGTCTTGTATAGAAAAGATCTTCAGTAATCCAAGTGTATATTGCACTAACTCTAATTATTTTCTTTTTCTACTTGCTAGTGAAATGTGATAGTAATATTCTAGATGATATATAATTAGCTATATCTGCAAACCATGGGGTTTTACTTGTTATATCAAATATATGTTCATCAGGGAAGTTATCTGACACACGTATAAGATCACCAGAAGAATGGAGTCTTGATAGAAAGTCTTCTACTTGGTTTTCTCTCCCTAATCGTTCTAAAACAGTGATATTAAATTCTTGCATTAATAATAGCCATTTAGTAATTCTGCCATTAGTAATTATTTTTTTCATTAGATAAATGGTTGAATGATTTGTATGGACAAATACTTGATAACTTGTTACATAATTCCTAAATTTATTGACTGCATGGACAACAACTAGCATTTCTTTTTCAGTTACTGTGTAGTTTAATAATGTTGGAGTTAAATTTTTTCTTATGAAATAGATGGCATAGTTAAACTAATTTTCTTTTTGTCCTAGAGATGCTCCTATTACTGTATCTGATGCATCAGTAGATATATGGAATGGTAATGACCAATTTGGTCCTCTGAGAATGGATGCTATAGACAATTTTTCTTTCAATTTTTCAAATGCATTTTGACAATTTGTAGTCCATTGAAACTCAATGTCTTTTGCAAATAATTTAAACAAGGGTAAAGATATCTTACTAAAGTTTTCAATGAATCTTCTGTAATAGCCTGCATATCCCAAGAAACTTCTTACTTATTTCAGTGTTTTTGGTGGCATTAAGTTTACAGTAACTTGTATCTTTGTTGGGTCTACCTTTATTCTAGGAGAAGAAATGTGGTGTCCCAACACTATCCCTTCAGTTAACATCATAAACCATTTCTCATTGTTGAGGGATACGTTTGTCTCTATGTGATGCAAAAGCATTTAAACCTAGTCAACAATGTGATGGTATGATCACTTGTTGTGGCTAAAAAAGGGTTGGAAGACAAGAGATTAATTAATTTAGTAATTTAAATATATGGGAGTGTTTTATTTGTTGTCAAAATCTAAGAAGAAAATGGTATAAGTAGCTGATTCATCCTCCTACGTGGTGATCAGGCCAAGCAGTTAGATTATCTGGTTTGAATAGGATATGAGGGATTTGAAAGCTTAAATTACCATTTGTTTGAGAAAAGAGTGGAGTGAAGAGATTCTTTAGGGAAGAATGAGATATTTTTGGATCTGAACTAAATGGGTTCATGAATCCGCATTTTGTATAAATTGTAATATTTTGGAATGAGTTAAGGGGTTAGATTCAGATGGAAAGATAGGATGGATGAGCAAGAGAAGAACTGAAACAATTGAGTGTGACTGTTTCTTCTGTAAATATTTATCAATATGAATACAATGTGGATTGTGTATTTCTTTGTGTAATTTAGTATTGAGTGTGTTTATAACTTTTAGTCTCTAGATTGAGGATCTGAGAATTACTGTGTTTGTTGATGCTCAAAATATTGGATAAGAGCGTGTGCTGTATATATGATGTAGAAAACTGGTTGATGTGGATTATCCCTATCATATTAGCAGACAGAGATTGAATGAAGGAATGAATCATCATTGATCACAGGTTTGATCAATGATGATCTGTTTGTGAGAAGATCGTAAGTGTTCTCTAATGAATGTGAATGCAGTTTAATACAGGAAACAAATCTGAAACATCAAAAGACTGAGTTGACTGATAATTTTTGAAGAAACCCCAAAATAATTCAGGACCATTCGTTAGCTGGAAGATACGACAATGATTGACGATTGCGGGGGTTAAACTCGTTTTTAAACCGTGTGCTAGTTTAAGTCCCACAAACCATAGATTTGATGGCATCTTATATCCAATGGATATTGCGTCATAGAGTGATCGAACTTTAATTTCAAAAACAGACCCGAAAATCTATACATCAAGGATTTATATTCCTTATCGGCTCCGTAAGAGTGGTCAAAGTTGGAGGAAAAGTCGGACCCAATATGTTATCAATGCGGGTTAAATATATTTGAGATCTGGTCAGATGTAGTCGAAGTGGGACCGGGCTCGTTGACATGTTATGTCTTTGTTTTTCATTGATCAGGTGTATAGTCAGGTTTTCTATTGTTTTGGGTTCCGACAATTTGATGGGGGTTTATTAAGTTAAGTGAACAGAGATTTAATTAGTTTTAATTCCGAATTTATGAAAGGGTGTAACCTTGCTCAACATTGGAGGTTATGTGGGCATAACTCATAGGTCCACATGGGCTTTTTAAAGTATGTCAGATCCTGGCATCATTTTTGGTATCAGAGAGTACAATAATGTTAAAGATTGGAGATATCTGCATGTTAGAACAATCAAAACAAAATCAGAGCTCAAAAGAGTTTAATGCAAAGGACACTTAGATCAGAACAGGGAAAAGGTGAATCCTCTATTAGCAGAGAGATTTTTTTGGATGTTTGGAGAACAACAAGGGAGTGAAAATTTCCTTCAGAAAAATGAAATTTCCATGTAAATTAATTGAATGATTGGTTTGATTTGAAATCAAAATTGAAGTAGAATGTTTTGAATTTAAAGTCAAATAGAAGAGTGGATTGCTATCACTGAAATCATTTAAATGATTTGAAGAATTTTAATGATTAAGAATTGCTTAAACTATTGTTGAAGACAATGATATTGATGATTGGAAGAACATAGATTGGGTTTAATAGATCTGAAAGAAGAACCACTACAAGGAATGAATTTTGGAATTTGTAGAAGAAAGATAAGATTTTCTTACAATAGATTATCAGAAGGAATTTGTAGTGTGTCATGAATTTGTAAATATAGGTGAAATTCAAATTGAATCTTAATTGTAAGTAGTTGCTGACTGTATGGAGTCTTTTGAATGGAGAAGTTTAAATGAAATAGTGAACAGATGAATCATTTGGCAAAGATTTAACTAATGGAATGGGAATTAGTTTTAAGACATATTTGAAGGAAAATTGGCAGGTTTGAAAGGTACTTTGATGTATCTTGAGATAAGATTGTATAGGTCAATGGAAGTAGTGAAATTGCTGGAAGGTAGAAAGAATTGTATCTGCATCATAGCACATGAGCTATGTTAAAAAAAGATGAAGCAAGAAGAATTCTCAGATGAGTAAAGGTGGTAGTACCCAACAATAAATGAAATTACTGAATGAAAGAAGGAAGTGAGAAATTGAAGAAGCAGCAACCTAGAGCAAGGAGTATTCAAGAGAAGCTGAGAACAACTTCCAACTGCAGTTGGGTAGAAGTTATTGAGGCAGCTCCACAATTGTGATTGTGAGTAGAGTTGTCTTAAAGATAACAATTCTAGCAAGAGGAGTACTGGGTAGAATTTCTAGTCAGTGAAAGGTTCGAGGAAAGAACCAATAGATATCAAAGGGCTAAACTCAGAAAATTTTGGTGAGGAATGAAGGATACTTGTTATAGATGAAAGAAAGGGCTAGTTGCAGCTCACCAATGAACAAGGAAATTTCACCAGAGGAAGAAATTGAATTGACTATTGATAGTCATAACAGGGGTACAGAGGAAAGTCACAGACAAAGAAAAAAGAGTGCCAAAGTAGTTGGACTCAAAAGAATGAGTAAAGAAGAGATGGAAATAGAGCTCGCTGAGATGAAGGCAGAACTCAGTCATTTGAAGAAGTTGGTACAAAAAGGAATCAAAGAAGATTTGGAACAAGGAATTTATGTGGGGAAAAGAGTTAAGTGGTCTGTCAGAGAATTGTTTGCTGAGAAATTAATGCTTTGAAAAGTTGAGGATGGAGTAGAATACTTTTGTGAACCAGAGAAATGACCTCTCCTTGGGGAAGGAGACAATGATGACAGTGATGATAATGATGAAGAGATGATCTATACAAATCAGTATGAGAGAAAGGTATTGCTAGAATATTCACAGGCAAGAGAATCTCATAATTTGGGATTAATTATTTGTGTGAATGTAAAGTTGTAGGTATGCAGCCAAATGAAATTGACTCTGTGAAAGAGGCAGAGACAAGAAAAACAGAAAAGGAGATGTAGGAAGACTTTCAAGGCTTTGATTGGTGGAGAAAATTAAAAGTATGAGTAAATGGTTGTGTCTTCTCTTAGTGAAAAATTATTGGATCATGTTAGAAGGAATATTAACATGGATAGAAAACCAATAGAAAATGGATAGAGGGAGAGAAACTAATGCATTGTAGGGTTGTGAAGTGAAGAGAAGCGAAGCTAACAAAGAGAACTCAACTGAAGAAGTTAATTCAAGGAAATATTTGAAATATCAAAGTCTTATCATAGATGAGAAGGATACATTGTTGTCATTGTTGTCTTATTTGGATAAATTGAGTGCTGGAGAAAATTGTAAAGGACAGGGGGATGTTATGCATACTTATGATGAAATTTTCAAGCAAAGTCAAGAAGTTGCAGTCCTAGAAGTTTTCTTTGATGAAAAGGAAATCAGAGATGTTGAGGAAGAATTTATCAATAACTTAGTGAACTATCCAAATAGTTCAAAGGAGAATAAAGGTCTGGTCAATGAGAGTTTAGATGAAGAGCCTTGTATTTTTGAAATTGACATGATGTGTATATTTTCAGGTTTGACAGTTGATGAACTACAATTAGACAATGTGCTTATGCATGTTGATGAAGAAGTGAAACTGTTTGAGAAAATAGTTGAAATAGAAGGATATTTTGAGCATGTATTTAATACTATTGAGAATGATGGTATTGACAAGGAAATTGTCATGATTAAGGAAGATGAAGACAAACAAATGGAAATTTGTGATGATAACCAAAATGAAGTATCTTTAGTAGAAAATCCAGACAATATGGAAATGTGAAGGAATGGATGATGATGTTGAAAAATACAGAAGTTCAAGAATTATGTGATTTTAAAGTGGATTATTTTTATGAATCTGTAAACCATGAAGAAGCTTTAGAAAACCATAATTTTGTTTTTTTTTGTAGGAGAATATGAAACAACATTAATTAGATGTATAGAAGGTGAAAGGATACTTCACAATGATATATTTTAGGAGATTTTAATTCTTGAATTGTTGAATGAAATTTTTGTGTCCAAACGGGGAATATTCTGTAATGAACAGGAAAGTGCTCAAATGAAATTTATTAACAATTTTATAAATTTTGCAGAGGATTAGTATAAAGACTTGATGGCAGAGTTATATGTGGATACAAAAATCTATAGTAACTTTAAATCTAATAGTTGTGGCAGAAATTCAGTTTTATACAAGAAAGAGGAGTCATATGCAAATAATATGCTTATTAGAGATGAGGGAAGATTCAAATCACTAGAAAAGTTATTAGATGAACCTGATAAGATAAAGGGAAAGATTATATTTAATTATAATGAAAGGGAAGCTGTAGAGTACAAGCAACAGTTTGTAAATGATAGAGGTGAAGAAGAATTAGATAGAAATTTCATAATTTCTATGGTAAGGGAGAATGTACAGCAGATAGATGTCAGTGGAGTTTAGCTAAGAAAAAACTGTAAAGAGGAAGTTGAGAAAGTGTGGAAGATGAAGTCAGTTAAGAAGAGAGACATCAAGGAAGAAAAATTAACAAAAGAAATTTGTATCAGCAAGGAAAGTGGACAA
Organism: Pinus taeda; assembly: GCA_000404065.3. Lineage (NCBI taxonomy): Eukaryota > Viridiplantae > Streptophyta > Pinopsida > Pinales > Pinaceae > Pinus > Pinus taeda. The sequence continues at coordinate 7,294 of APFE030954719.1, forward strand.
CAAAAACATAAAGATTTGGAATCCTGGAAGAAAAAAGTGACAGTGGCAGAGGAAATGAATCAACAACATGATGAAAGTGATAACCAGTTACAAATTAAAGTTTGGGATACTGGATGATTAGCAGAAGAAACACATGACTAGGGGGTCATGAAAACTTTCAACTTTGGGAGTCCGATGCAGGAGCATTTAGACCTATTCAACAATGTGATGGTATGATCACATGTTGTGGCTAACAAAGGGTTCGAAGACAAGAGATTAATTAATTTTATTAATTTAAACATATGAGAGTGTTTTATTTGTTATTAAAATCTGAGCAGAAAAGGGTATAAGTAGTTGAATGATCCTCCCTGCGTGGAGATCAAGCCAAGAAGTTAGATTATTTAGTTTGAATAGGATATGAGGGATTTGAAAGCTTAAATTAGCATTTGTTTGAGAAAAGAGCGGAGAGAAGAGATTCTTTAGGGAAGAATGAGAGATTTTGGATTTGTTAGTGTCGGTATCTTCATCCCTCCATTAGTGATCAAATTCTCTTGTTGCATAGCATATTAGGCGTCTCATCTGATTAGCTACATTCCATTAGGATCATGGATCATCTGATGGTAGGGGCATATTATACATTTTCCCTCATGTTCTTTACCTGCTGGCCCATTTCCATTCATCTAAATCATCTGTAGTCATTTTTCGTCTTTAAATCTGCAGAAGTCATTTTTAGGGTTTTAGGTCTCATTAGGTATAGGGTTTCATCAATAAAATCTTGAAAATGCTCAATAATGGTCAGCAGGCACATGAGGAGGTCAAATAAAATCTCAGCAGCAATAATTTCAATGATCACATGCTCAGTGATTGATTTTTCCTCAAAACCCTGTTTTGAGGAAAAATAGAGTTTTTATGTTTTCATGTTCAAATTTGATGTAATTTCATTTTTTCCATATGTAACAACTTCAGAGGCAGCCCTAGTCACCTTGCCAAGCCTCTGCAACTTCACCACCTACAAAAGAAACAAAAAGTCAAAGCAATCAGTTCATCGAAGGCAAAAATAAAGCAAACTGCCCAAAAACAGAGTTTTAAAAGCAAGTCAAAATCAAACATTAGAAGAGTGGGTTTTTGTAAGTGAAAAAATCAAAACCATATGTGTATAAATTGTATTCATATCAATAAGGTTAATTTGTGTCCTCAAGAGAAAGAGAGCAAGTGTATTGGTCTTCCAAAAGCCAAGAGAGTGATTTTTGTGCCAAAACAAGGGAAAACCCAGGCGCGACGCACTGGGGCGCGGGCGTGGTGCATTGGGCAGCATTCAGTAGTGTAATTTTATAACTGGCGAGGTGCATTGGGGCAGCACGGTGCACTTGTGAGGTGGCGTGACGCACAATACTGCAAGGCCGATTTCACTCACAGCCTCTTCCAAACTTACAAAATTGCTAAATCCTCAATTGTCCAAGTAAGTTAATACACCCTCATTGCCAATAGATGAATATATCTTGGTGTTTATGGTGATTTAATGGTGAAATATTGAAACCCTACCTCCTTACATTTCTTGTTAAAAACAGTTGCATAGGGTTTACACTTTGCCTATTTTGCTGTTAAAACTACTCCTATCATTTTCATCCCCTCATTCCCTCACTCCCTCACTTCATTTTCTCCCGCCCTTTTCATTCTCATTTACCCACTCAATAAATCCCCATATCCCTAAAACTATTAATCCTAAATCCCTAGTCCCGCTATCCCAAACCCTAGTCAAAAGATCCCCAAACCCTAATTGTTGTCCCAAAACCTAAATATTATTCCCTAAACCCTTCTATTCCCAAACCCGTCATACACATTCTCCATAGTCCCTCATAAATACATGTCTTCGGCAGCAAAAACCTAAAGATACCATAAAATCTCTTCATACTCATCTAAGAAAACTCAAACATTGGTAAACATGGAGTCAGATTCTTCCTATGACAGAGATGAGGAGACAGTTAGTGATTCTTCTAGTGAAATGCATGCACCAAGGAGGCCTCACAAGGGTGGAAAACATAACCGGGAGGAGCCTACTTCACTTTCCGAGCTGTTGGCCTGTCCTCTTGCTGTTACATGCTTTCAACACCAATCTTGTTATCAGTTCTGTGAGATGGTAGAGAGAGTCAAGTACCACCATGAGCTGGCCAGATTGTTTGTGTTCCATCTTCATAATGGCCAAGTCACTTTGGCAGGTGTAGCATTCACCTTGACACCTGAGACTATTGTTCAAGCAACTGGCATTCCCAATGTAGGTGAGCAGTGGAATAAGAGGCAGCTGATAGACAGAGAGCATTATGAGCCTTACATCACAGCTAGTTTTCAGAGACATAACAGTATAGTTTTTCCTTTCAAGTATCTGCAGGACACATATGCTTCCTTGATGAAACTCATAATTAAATATTTAAGCTATGAGGGTAGATTTTCTCGCCTATTGCGTACCACATCAGATTGTTGATGCACTTCACTAGGGTGAGAATGATGAATCTCCCCTATTTTATTTGCTGGAACATTGAGAATATGACCACCTTAGTGCACAGGAAGCCTCTTCAGTAGCAGTATAACAAAATATATCATTTTTCACCATTCAAAATTGTGGTCTTGCATCAACTTGGTTTACTGAACATCTCATGGGAGGATTTAATTTCACATGAGGTCTTTACAGGTCCTCAAGTACCCTCAGCAATTTTTCAAGAGGCAGGAGGGCCTTCATATCAGCAGGAGATTCATGAGACACAAACCACTAGTGTGCCAATGTTTGTCACATACCAAAAGGGCACTAGGAGATTGTTTGCAGCAGCAAAACGAGTATTATCTCCACCCAGGGTGGAAGGAGTCTTGTTTTCTCCATCAGAAGATTAGGTAAAGGACAAGGGTAAGAAACCATTACATGATGAAGGGCCTTCAGGAGGACAAGAGATAGATTTCATTCTTATTCAGGATGATGACATCAATTTGGGCTCCCAAAGTTCAAAGCTCAAGGAAATCATTCAGGAACAACAAACTGACATTCATGATTTGTCTCTCAACCTAGAAAGATCCAAATGGATAATCAAATATTTGGAGCAAAGAAACAAACAACTAGAGGATCATCATACCATCATGGAGCTACAAAACATACGAGAAAACCGGAAAGCTGCCAAGAGGAGGAAAATCAAGTTGACACCACCTGAACAAGAAAATTGATGCTAATTGTGAATCTTGGCTTGAAAGGGCAAATATGCACTTGGAAAAGATGCTAGAGAAGGTGAAAAAAGAGAAAAATATGTGGAGGCACATGGCCTACCACTACTTGGCGAGAAACAAGGTGTGTAAAGCAAGAATCATGATTTTGAAGGCCAAGTTGAAGAAAGCATCAAGGAAGAGAAAAGAGCAAGATAGACTCTAGATCTTAGTTGAGGCTTCTTTAGCCCAACATAGTACTTAAAGAAGGAAATTCAATCCAAATTTCAAAAAATTTGGGACACTATTTGCAAATTTTGAATTTTTTTCCTAAAAAACAGGTTTTTTCTGCCTGATGCGTTGCGCCACTTGGCATGCGTTTTTGCTAGAGACCTCCTTTTGAGGAAAACTCAACATTTTTTGATTTTTCATGGAAAAATATGAATTCCCTCACATGGCCAATAAATTTTGACAGGTTTTTGTGCTTCCAAAAAGGTCAAAAACACCTCAAAAATGACCTTTCTGCCCCTTTTGGGGAGAACTCAGTTTTGGAGGGGCAAATGGGTGCCAAATTCAGAAATTCTACATGTTCTGGAAAGTAGATAGACAAAAATTTCCAACAAGCCCACTTGGAGAAAATTTTGTGCACGGGAAGGCCTCTAAAAGCAGCTGCACAAGGGCGCTACGCATAGGGAAATCAGCGCGGCACATAGGATGAAATTTGCTCATTTTGGCTAAAAAACTTTGTTTTTCGCCTAGTTTCCTCACAATTTGACTTTTATCTTTCTAATAGTCAAAATCATAATGTAATTTAATGTGACTTGATGGATTTTGATGTAATTATGCTAAATTTTCACTGATAGAGGTAGATTCATCCATGAAAAGGTAGCTTACAACTGAATGAATCAGTTCCCTAGTTTTTAGAGGCAAGTTGTTCCACTGCCTACCTTTTAGTTCTCAGCATAGACTTTGTTGGAACAACTCCTAAAATTATGAGCTCGACCCCTAAAGGCTAGGATGAGTTTTTTATTACCTATATCTACTAGTTTTGCACTCATTGGCAAAGGTTTGACTTTTGGGAAAGCTTGAAGCTTTATTGTATACTCATTTCAGTAGTTTGGCAAAGGAATAGACCAAGGTTTGCAGCACTTTATGGGATTCTTGTGGCAACTTGATTTGGTATTGTGTTTCCTTCTGTAATTGCAAGTTTACATGTGTTTTATGTATGCCATTATCTCTCTGTATTCATCTTAACTGAATGAAACAAGGATAAAGGTAGAATTCATTGATTTGCAGTGCTCTACCTAGGGTTTTGTTTAGTTATTTATGTTTTTAGCTGTTTGAAGAGGATCCTTGAGACTTTCATGCCCTTTTCAACTCCTCACCAATCTAAAATCTCTCTAACTCACTCAATTTGAAGTACCAAACCATTTTCCTACCTCACCCCATAGAGATCTCTGCAAAACTGAGCCTCATTCCCGAGACCCAAATCTGCCTTTCACATTTGAGCCAACAAAACAACATCAAATTCAATCAAACTCTTCTGGACACATACCTAGCCTAAAATTAGTCTTCACATCAGTCATCTCAAGCTTCATTGATCATATGTTGCTGAGATTGCCAAGGAGAGAGCCCTCTCCTGACCTGGTAGGGCTAGCTACCAGGTTAAGTGTGGTTTGGTGTTACCCTAGATCCTACCTTTCTCAGCCTGAGGTAGATTTAGGCTCTAACATAGTGGCGACCATACTGGGGAAGAGATTGTTTTTGTGTTAGTGTTCTTCATTTTATAAACTACAGACGGAGCTTGAAGTTATGCCAAGTAGCCTTCGAACTGCACATTGCTTTGTGAGTGCATAAGTAGATAAAAGCTGCTTCAGTCAATCTTCGGTCTAGTCTTATAAATGGAACATCTAACTTGCAAATTTCCCCAGTACATCAGATAATTCTAGACTTTTGGATGATGAGTTTAGAATTTGATAAGCTGAATAAGTTGACAATGTCCATTTGATTTCTTGGCAATAATTCAACACACTGGCTTCCAGAAGATACACCAGAGCAAATCCTGATCCTGATCCACCTCCTGTGTATGAAAATCCCAATTTTATTCCGAGAATTCTTCGCCGATAAGTTCTGTGATTCCTACATTTAGATCTCATTCATGCCCGATTGTTTTTGAATATCTTGAAGATCTTGATTTTGACGAACATTTTGATATGTTCTTGTTTGAGACTAAATCTGAAAGTGTTGTTGGTTCTATTGTCCTAAATCTAGAGTTTGCCAAAGATCTTGAAACTAAAAAGGCCAATAAATCAATTGACGATTATATTTTGATACTTCAAACTTCCATTGTGGCTACAAACATTCCTAACTTCTTAGAGTCTGCATCTGCAACTCTTGGGTCATCTGCTATTGCATCTAGTTGAGAAATTCTTACCGAACCTCCTTTCATTCCCACCATTCCTGTGCAGCCTTTCATCTCTGATCAGAAATCTACAGTGTTGTCACCTCCATCCACTCCTTCTACACCTCAAACATCAAAAATTTCTTCACCCCCTTCAACACCTCATACACCGGCCACATCAGCTGCTCTGACTCCTCCTACATCCCCAAGACCAGTCGTAAATCTGCCTAGAGCAATGGCTACTAGATGTGCACCTCTCATTGTGCCCCAAAATTTGGATGCCATGCCCATCAATTATCAAAGAAAAATTCCATTGTTTGATGGTAACCCTCAAGGTATCATAGCTCAGCAACATGTGGACAAAATGGTAGATTTCTTTGACCTTCATGAGATTGATGCAGAGAATGTAACAATGAGATTGTTTGTGCAAACTTTTGGGGGTGAAGTACGAAAGTGGTTCAGAGCTTTGTCGGCTGCAAGTATCACTACATTGACTAATCTTCAGAGACAATTCTTGGATCGCTGGGAAGTAAATAAAAACCCTCTTCAGATCCTTTCCGAATATGAGAACATTAAGAGGAATGTTGGTGAGACTGTTCAAGATTATTGTATTAGATTCAATTATGTTTACAATGCAATTCTTGCCGATATAAAGCCACCTATGGGGCTGGCTTTGATTAAGTTTCCTGATGGTTTCAATCCTAATATGCCTATCAATTAAGAGAAAGAGATCCGACCACTTTGGAAGACATGCAAAAAATTGCAGTCAGCGTTGAGGCAAATCTGCTTGCCAAGAGAGCTAGAACAAAGGTTGAAAAGAAGGTAACGATAAAGGAAGAGGCTTCCACTTTAGATAAAGTGCTCCATAAGATTGAGAAGATGTTTGACAGATTAATCATTGATAAGCCTGAAGAGCAAGTCAGAAATCCAAATTTCTATGGTTAGCAACAACCATAATTCAGAGTCAAGCAATGAGAGCAATGAGCACAAGACCAAGCAGCACAGTAGCAGGTGAAGGCACCCTTACAGCAGAATTTTGTACATGGTCCGGAATCAGATGATGAGGAGAACGTAATTGGAGAGGAGAATCATTTCTTTACACCTGATGATATGCCAATTTTTATCAGCGAAGATGAGGAGTATTCAGAAAGCCCAGCTGTACAAAGGGATGAAGATTTCATCTTGGCAAATGAAACCGTTCTTGAAGAAGAGTCTTATGAATATTAGAGGGGATACATGAATGCTTTGACAGCCCAATAGCGACAATATTCAGTCAGGAGTAGAGATGTACCCATAAATCCAATTCACAAGAGGAAGGAAGTGACACCGCCAAAGAATGATCCTCCCATTGTGCAGAAAAAGGGAAAAGAGACAGCTGATCCTACCACCAACAAAACACAATCAGCAAATGAAAGATCAAATCAGCCAAGTGTATCAAAGGAGAAAAATGAAAAGAAGGATGCTTCAGCCAAAGAGGTAGAGAAAACTTCAGCTTTTAACTTAGAAAATGAAATTGCTAAGTTAAAAGTATCTATACCTTTGATTGAGTTGATGAAGGATAGTAGCTATAAAGGAAAGGTGTCTAAGATTTTGAATTTAGATCCATTATTTGGTATGGTAAACATGGAGGATGACCAACCTGAGTTGATCTTTGGTCTAGCATTGGAAGGTCAGTCCCAGGATAGTGATGTAGCTCCTTTTTACATCAGCCTTAGGGTACATGACTATGTATTACACAACGCTATGTTTGATTCCAGAGACTCTCATAATCTCATGCCTAAGGCAATCACAGAGAAATTGGGTTTGGACATCACTAGAAAGTATCATGACTTATATTCCTTTGATTCTGGTAGAGTAAGATGCATTGGTCTTATTAAAGATTTGGTGGTCAGTTTGGATCAAATTCCAGCGAAAAATATTTTGATGGATGTGGTTGTGGCAGATATTCCTCCTAGATTTGGCATGCTTCTTTCTATATCTTGGGGAGAAAAACTTAAAGGGACATTGCAGCTTGATTTCTCCTATGCTACTATTCTCGTGTTCGGTCAGATGAGGAAATTATACCAGAAGCAAAAGATGAAGTACAAGATCACTTGCAAGGAGAAACCAATGAATCATCTAATCTACTATGTACATACTGATATAGAATCATTTGTTTTATATTCTAATAGTTTTAATGATGTAAATAGCCAATTAGTTGAAGTAGAAGACATTCTAGAGATCGCTGAAAATTTCAGAGAGGTATTAAAGAAAGAAAGACAAAGACTTGATAGTACCGCTGAGCAATCAACCTTCCAACAATAGCAAAATATTGATGGACAACAAGGAAAAATAAAAGAGAAAACATAATTTCAACATTTGGAAGAGGACGAAGTCGGTTTGTGGAGCATGGATTTTGATGGCATAGTAGGAAGGGAAGGAACTGGAATTGGCATTATAACAAGCCCTGTTTTCTCACCAAACAAAGTGCCAAGTAATGTAAGGGTCTGTTCGTATAAATTTGGTTTTGATTGTTCAAATAATGAGGCTGAATATGAGCCTTTAATTGCTGGTTTGAAAATTATTAGAAAGTTAAATGCTAAAATAATTTCAGTATATGGCGACTCTGAGTTAGTTATCAAGCAAGTGAAAGGGGAATACCAAGATAAGCATCCTCGAATGCGGGCCTACTGCAATGCGGTATTAGATATCTTGAGATGGTTTCCAGATTACACTTTGACATGTGTCCCTCACGTTTAGAATGTTATTGCAGATTCACTTGCAACAGTAGCAAGTAATTTGAAAATTCTGATGAATTCAAACAATAAGTTTGAGATTCATGTGAAACATCACCCACATGTCCCTGATAATCAAAGGTATTGGAAAGTGTTTCAAGATGATAAAGAGATCGAAGAATTTATGCAAAATGAAGGTAAATTCAAAGACACTTCTATCGATGGGGAGCATGATGATGGTGAAGCAAATATAGAAGTCAATCAGATGGAAGTTTTGCAGCTGAAAGACAATGTCATTCCTAAAGGTCTAATACCTTTAGAGGAGATATTTGATCAAGATGATGTAGCCCGAAAACCGAGCTCGCTGCCAACCAAGAAAGGATTTGAGGATGTGAACATTGGATCAGCAGAAAATCCTAAAATGGTGAAGTTATCAAAGGCGTTGCCTCCACAGATAAAAACAAAGTATATCAGTTTATTATCTTCATTTACTGATGTATTTGCATGGGACTATTCAGATTTGAAGGCATATGATACGACCATAATTCAGCATATAATTCTAATCAAGCCAAATCAAAAGCCTTTTTATCAGAAGCTAAGAAGAATAAATCCAAAGTTGTTGCCCTCAATAGAGAAGGAAGTGAATCAATTGTACAAAGCTGTTATAATCGTCCCCATAAGATTTTCAGATTGGATTTCTAATTTGGTGCCCGTGCACAAGAAAACAGGTGAGATTCGATTATGTATTTATTTCAAAAATCTGAATAAAGTGTCTTTGAAAGATAATTATCCATTGCCTAAGATGGATCACATACTTCAAAGAGTAGTTGGAGCATCCCACATGTCGCTACTTGATGGTATTTCGGTTATAACCAAATTCTGGTCCATGAGGATGACAGAGATAAAACAGTGTTTACCACTCCGTGGGGAACTTTCCATTATGTCAAGATGCCTTTCATATTGAAGAATGCTGGTGCGACCTTTCAGCGGGCAATGGATATTCCATTTGCTAATGAAAAAGATGTCTTTTTAGTTTTTTATCTTGATGATTTGACAGTTTTTTCTAATTCAGATGAAGAGCACCTTTATCATTTGAAGATTGTATTTCAACGATGTAGAAAGTATGGCATATCGCTCAATCCAAAGAAGAGTCTGTTTGCCATGGATGAAGGGCAAGCTTCTCGGTCATATTATATCAAAGGAGGGCATCTGCATTGATCCAACTTAAGTGGAAGCCATTCAGAAGATTGATTTTCCACGAAGTAAAAAGGAGATCCAATCATTCAATGGTAAGATGAATTTCTTACGTCGCTTTGTGCCCAATCTTGCAGAACATTTAAGGGAAATCACAAACATGCTAAAGAAAGATAGTGTAGTGAAGTGGAGCGAGGAAGCAATTAAGTCCTTTAATTTGGTAAAGTTGGCCCTTTCTTCAGCTCTGGTTTTGATCAGCCCGGATTATACTCAAGATTTCATTTTGTTTTCATTTGCTTCAGATCATACTATGGCAGCGGTCTTAATGCAGAAAAGAGACTAGCTTGAGAAACCAATTGCATTTTTCAGCAGAACCATAAGGGATGCAACTTTAAAGTATAATATTATTGAAAAAAAAGCTCTTGCTTTGGTAAAGGCATTGAAATATTTTCGGGTCTATATTCGGCATTCTCACATCCTTGCTTATGTCCCTAATGCTACTGTTAAAGATGTATTAGTGCAAACAGATCCAGAAGGGAGACGAGGCAAATGGATCGCTGCTTTGTTGGAATATGACGTGGAGATCAAACCAACAAAGCTCATCAAAATATAGGGGCTAGCCAAGTTAATGGCTGAGTCAAATTTACATGCCTTGGACATTAATCTCATTGCTGCTATGTCCGAGGAAGATGAAGAAAGTTCGCCTGTTCAGGTAGCAAAAATTTTTCTTCTTTCTCCTTGGTATTCGGACATTGTTTATGTGCTCCAAAATATGTCACCACCACCTAGAATGGCTAAGAACAAAAGTAGGACCCTAAAATTAAAGGCTGCCAAGTTTTGTATAATGAATAATGCACTCTATTGGAAAGATCTTAGCGGTGTCTTGCTCAATTGCTTGGTTGAAGAAGAGGCAAAACAGGTTATGGAAGACATTCACAAGGGATATTGTGGAGGTCATCTTTTTTGGAAAACAACAACCAATAAAATTTTGAGAGTGGGGTAATATTGGCCAACTCTTTTTGATGATGTGTACAAAACTGTCACAAGCTGCCACGAATGTCAAATTTTTCAAGGTAGGAGAAAATTGCAGCCTTTACCGCTCAAGCCGATTGAAGTAAGTGCTCCATTTTAGTAGTGGGGTTTGGACTTCATTGGTGAGATTCATCCTACTTTTTGAGCACAGAACAAGTGGATCCTCATAGTGACAGACTATTTCACTAAATGGATTGAGGTGATTCCCACTAGGCAAGCCATTGATTCGGTAATCATTTCATTTCTTGAAAATAATATTTTGTCTCGTTTTGGCTATCCAAACAAGTTGATCACTGATAATGTAGCAACTTTTAAATCTAAAACAATGATTGAATTTTGTAATAAATATCAAATTACCTTGGGGCACTCAACTACTTATTACCCACATGGATTGGCGGAATCCTCAAATAAATCCTTGGTCAATATTATCAAAAAGCTGTTGAAAACGAACAATAAGAGTTGGCACAAAAAGCTTGTTAATGCACTTTGGGTAGATAGAGTAAGTCAATAGAAATCTATAGGTATGTCCCCTTTCGATCTCGTGTATGGTGTTGACACAGTATTCCCGAGCTCTCTCGCAGTACCGGTGGTTAAACTTCTGTAGGAAGCTGGTAGCGAGGATGATCATTTGCAGTGAAGAATCAATCAAATGATCCATTTACAGCAGACTATAGAGGAGGTTTTTCAAAATACCTTCAAGTTGCAAGAGAGAATCAAGAAGATATATGATCGAAAGGCAAAGGTGGACAAGTTTCAAATAGAAGGCATACTGTTGAAATGGGATGCGCAAAACTAAGACAAAAGTAAGAATGGAAAGTTTGAGAATCTGTGGAAAGGACCATTCAAACTTGTTGCATATCGAGGCCAAAATGCTTTCCTACTGAAAGAAATGAATGGAGAAGATTGTCCAGGTGGGCCGGTTAATGGTTGGCTGCTCAAAAGTTAGTATTTCTGAAATGGTTTCTGCTGTCATATGTATCATTGTACATACAGGTTTATTTTATTCCATTGCAAGTGTGTACTGTCATCATTCATTCAGTTTGGGGCCTAAAGTGAAGGCTATAAAATTGAGGTTTGATTTCAGTTTTGGTTTGGATTGTTTGAGTCAGGTCTTTCAGTCGATTTCAGTCTTGAAATTGAGTCAATTTAGAGTCAGATTTCAGTCCTGAAATTATGTCAAGATATTGGTTTTGGTTTGTCGAAGGTATTGACTCCGTAGCCCAATCGACAAAGGAACTGCCTGCTTTCCTAGAGATTTGTAGTTCTTGGCACCTCCAAGGAGCTACCATCCCCATTGGAGCCAATGTTAGTGTGTGTATCTTCATCCCTCCATCAGTGATCAAATTCTCTTGTTGCATTGCATATTAGGCGTCTTATCCAATCAGCTGAATTCCATTAGGATCATGGATCATCTGATGGTAGGGGCATATTATACATTTTCCCTCATGTTATTTACCTGCTGGCCCATTTTCATTCATCTAAATCATCTGTAATCATTTTTCGTCTTTAAATTTGCAGAAGTCATTTTTAGGGTTTTAGGTCTCATTAGGTCTAGGGTTTCGTTAATAAAATCTTGAAAACACTCATTAATGGTTAGCAGGCACATGAGGAGGTCAAATAAAGTCTTAGTAGCAATAATTTCAATGATCACATGCTCAATGATTTATGTTTCCTCAAAACCCTGTTTTGAGGAAAAACAGAGTTTTTATGTTTTCATGTTCAAATTTGATGTAATTTCATTTTTTCCATATGTAATAACTTCAGAGGCAGCCCTGGTCACCTTGCCAAGCCTATGCAACTTCACCACCTGCAAAAGAAACAAAAATTCAAAGCAATCAGTCCATCGAAGGCAAAAAGAAAGCAAACTGCCAAAAAATAGAGTTTTAAAAGAAAGTCAAAATCAAACATTAGAAGAGTGGGTTTTTGTAAGTGAAAAATCAAAACCATATGTATATAAAGTGTATTAATATCAATAAGGTTCATTTGTGTCCTCAAGAGAAAGAGAGCAAGTGTATTGGTCTTCCAAAATCCAAGAGAGTGATTTTTGTGCCAAAACAAAGGAAAACCCTAGTGCGGCGCACTCATCCGACGCCGCACACTCATCTAGCGCGGCGCATTGAATAGCATTCAACAATGTAATTTTATAATTGGTGTGGCACATTGAGGCAGTATGGCACACCTGTGAGGTAGTGCGACACACAGGACTGTAAGGCCAATTTCACTCATAGCCTCTTCCAAACTTACAAAATTACTAAATCCTCAATTTTCCAAGTAAGTTAATACGCCCTCATCACTAATAGATGAATTTATCTTGGTGTTTATGGTGATTTAATGGTGAAAAATTGAAACCCTACCTCCTTGCATTTCTTGTTAAAAACAGTTGCATAGGGTTTACACTTTGCCTATTTTGTTGTTAAAACTACTCCTATCATTTTCATCCCCTCATTCCCTCACTCCTCACTTCATTTTCTCCCTCCCTTTTCATTCTCATTTACCCCCTCCCTAAATCCCCATATCCCTAAAACTACTAATCCTAAATCCCTAGTCCCACTATCCTAAACCCTAGCCAAAAGATCCCCAAACCCTAATTGTTGTCCCAAAGCCTAAATATTATTCCGTAAACCCTTCTATTCCCAAACCCCTCATACACATTCCCTCCACAGTCCCTCATACATTCATGTCTTCAACAGCAAAAACCTAAAGACACCATAAAATCTCTTCATACTCATCTAAGAAAACTCAAACATTGGCAAACATGGAGTCAGGTTCTTCCTATGATAGAGATGAGGAGATAGTCAGTGATTCTTCTAGAGAAATGCATGCACCAAGGAGGACTCACAAGAGTGGAAAACAGAACCGGGAGGAGCCCACTTCACTTGTCGAGCTGTTGGCCTGTCCTCTTGCTGTTACATGCTTTCAACACCAATCTTGTTATCAGTTCTGTGAGATGCTAGAGAGAGTCAAGTACCACCATGAGTTGGCCAGATTGTTTGTGCTCCATATTCATAATGGCCAAGTCACTTTGGCAGGTATGACATTCACCTTGACACTTGAGACTATTGCTCAAGCAACTGGCATTCCAAATGTAGGTGAGTAGTGGAATAAGAGGTAGCTGATAGACACATAGCATTATGAGCCTTACATCAAGGCTAGTTTTCAGAGACATAACAGTAGATTTTTTCCCTTCAAGTATCTGTAGGACACATATGCTCCCTTGATGAAACTCATAATTAAATATTTCAGCTGTGAGGGCATATTTTCTCGCCTGTATGCCTACCACATCAGAATGTTGATGCACTTCACTAGGGTGAGAATGATGAATCTCCCCTATTTTATTTGCCATAACATTGAGAAGATGACCACCTTAGTGCACAAGAAGTCTCCTCAGCAACAATATAATAACATATATCATTTTTCACTAATCAAAATTGTGGTCTTGCATCAACTTGGTTTACTGAACATCTCATGGGAGGATTTAATTTCACATGAGGTCTTTACAGGTCCTCAAGTACCCCCAGCAGTTTTTCATGAGGTAGGAGGGCCTTCACATCAACAGAAGATTCATGAGACACAAACCACTAGTGTGCTAGTGTTTGTCACATACCAAAAGGGCACTAGGAGATTGTTTGCAGCAACAAAACGAGTACTATCTCCGCCCGGGGTGGAAGGGGTCTCATTTCCTCCATCATCAAAGCAGGTATAGGACAAGGGTAAGTAGCCATTACATGATGAGGGGCCTTCAGGAGGACAAGAGACAGATTTCATTCTTATTTAGGACGATGACACCGATTTTGGCTCCCAAAGCTCAAAGCTCAAGGAGATCATTTAGGAACAACAAGTTGACATTCATGATTGTTCTCTCAACCTAGAAAGAGCCAAATGGATAATCAAATATATGGAGCAAAGAAACAAACAACTAGAGGATCATCAAACCATCATGGACCTGCAAAACATACGAGAAAATCGGCAAGCTTCCAAGAGGAGGAAAATCAAGCTGACACCACTTGAACAAGAAATTGATGCTGATCGTGAATCTTAGCTTGAGAGGGAAAATATGCCCTTGTAAAAGATGCTAGAAAGGGCCAACAGAGAGAAAAAGATGTTGAGGCACATGGCCTACCACTACTTGGCGAGAAACAAGGTGTGCAAAGCAAGAATCAAGATTTTGAAGGCCAAGTTGAAGAAAGCATCAGGGAAAAGAAAAGAGCAAGATAGACTCCAGATCTTAGTTGAGGATTCCTTAGCCCAACATAGAACTTAATGAAGGACACTCGGCCCAAATTTCAAGAAATTTGGAACACTTTTTGGAAATTTTGAATTTTTGGCCTAAGAAACAGGTTTTTCTGCCTGATGCGCCACACCACTTGGCGCACGCTTTTGCTAGAGACCTCATTTTGAGAAAAACTAAGCATTTTTGAATTTTTCATGGAAAAATATGAATTCCATCACATGGCCAAGAAATTTTGACAGGTTTTGTGCTTCCAAAAAGGTCAAAAACACCTCAAAAATGACCTTTCTACCCCTTTTTAGACACACGGGAAGTAGTGTGGGGAGAACTCAGTTTTAGAGGGGCAAATGGGGGAAAAATTCAAAAATTCCACTTGTTCAGGAAACTAGATAGAAAAACCTTTCCAACAAGCCCTTGGAGAAAATTTGGTGCATGGGAAGGCTTCTAAAATCAGCTGCAAAAGGGTGCTACGCATAGGGAAATCAGCATGGTGCATAGGATGAAATTTGCTCATTTTGGCCAAAAAACTTTGTTTTTCGCCTAGTTTCCTCACAGTTTGACTTTTCTCTTTCTAATAGTCAAACTCATGATGTAATTTAATGTGACTTGATAGATTTTACTGTAATTATTCTAAATTTTCACTCATAGACGTAGATTCATCCATGAAAAGATAGTTTGAAACTGAATGAATCAGTTCCCTAGTTTTTAGAGGCAAGCTATTCCAATGCCTACTTTTTAGTTCTCAGTTTAGACTTTGTTGGAACAGCTCCTAAACTTATGAGCTCGACCCCTAAAGGCTAGGATGAGTTGTTTATTGCCTATATCTACTATTTTTTCACTCATACGCAAAGGTTGGACTTTTGGGAAAGCTTGGAGCTTTATTGTATAGTCATTTCAATAGTTTGGCAAAGGAATAGACCAGGGTTTGCAGCACTTTATGGGATTCTTGTGGAAACTTGATTTGGTATTGTGTTTCTTTCTGTAATTGCAAGTTTACATGTGTTTTATGTATGCCATTATCTCTCTCTTTTCATCTTAACTAAATGAAACAAGGATAAAGGTAGAATTCATTGATTTTCACTGTTGTACCTAGGGTTTTGTTTAGTTATTTATGTTTTCAGCGATTTGAAGAGGATCCTTGAGACTTTCATGCCCTCTTCAACTCCTCACCAGTCTAAAAGCTCTCCATCTCACTCAATTTGAAGTACCAAACCATTTTCCTACCTCACCCCATAGAGATCTCTGCAAAACTGAGCCTCATTCCCCGGACCCAAATCTGCCTCACATTTGAGCCAACAAAACATCATCAAATTCAATAAAACTCTTCTGAACACATACCTAGCCTAAAATTAGTCTTCACATCAAATATCTCAAGCCTCATTGATCATATTTTGCTGAGATTGACAAGGAGAGAGCCCTCTCCTAACCTGGAGGGCTAGCTGCCAGGTTAAGCGTGGTTTGATGTTACCCTAAATCCTACCTTTCTCAACATGAGGTAGATTTAGGCTCTAACAGGATCTGAACTAAATGGGTTCATGATCCGCATTTTGTATAAATTGTAATCTTTTGGAATGATTTAAGGGTTAGATTCATATGGAAAGATAGGATGGATGAGCAAGGGCAGAACTGAAACAGTCGAGTGCGACTGTTTCTTTTGTAACGATGTGGATTGTGCATTTCTTTGTGTAATTTAGTATTGAGCGTGTTTATAATTTTTAGTCTCTGGATTGAGGATTTGATAATTACTATGTTTTTTGATGCTCAAAATATAGGATAAGAGTGTGTGTTCTGTATATAACGCAGAAAACTAGTTGATGTGGATTATCCCTACCAGATTAGCAGACATAGATTAAATGAAGGAATGAATCATCATTGATCACAGGTTTGATCAATGATGATCTATTTGTGAGAAGATCGTAAGTGTTCTCTAATGAATGTGCATGCCGTTTAATACAGGTAATAGACCCGAAACATCAAAAGACTGAGTTGACTGATAATTTGTGAAGAAACCCCAAAATAAGTCAAGACCGTCTGTTGGCTGGAAGATCCAATGGTGATCAGTAATTGTGGGGGTTAAACCCGTTTTTAAAACATGTGCTAGTTAAAGTCCCACAAACCATAGATTTGATGGCCTCTTATATCCAATGGATATTGCGTCATAGAGTGATAAAACTTTAATTTCAAAAATAGACCTGAAAATCTATACATCAAGGATTTATATTCCTTATCGACTCTGTAAGAGTGGTCAAAGTTGGTGGAAAATTTTGACCCGATATGTTATCAACGTAGGTTAAATCTATTTGACATCTGATTGGATGTAGTCGAAGTTGGACCGGGCTCGTTGACAGGTTATGTCTTTGTTTTTCATTGACTGGGTGTATAGTCAGGTTTTCTATTATTTTGGGTTCCAACAATTTGATGGGGGTTTATTAAGTTAAGTGAACAAGGATTTAATTAGTTTTAATTCCGAATTTATGAAATGGTGTAACCTTGCTCAAAATTGGATGTTATGTGGGCATAACTCATAGGTCCACATGGGATTTTTAAAGGATGTCAGATCCTGGCATCACTATGCATCTCTTTAAAACTTTTCAAGATTTTTCAAACAATCATAAAATGTATCTCCATATACAGTAAAATCATCCATGTGAACCTCTACACATTCATGGATTAGATCAACAAAGATTGCAAGGGATGCTCTTTGAAAAGTAGCAGGTGCATTACATAACCCAAAGTGAAAAACATTATATGCATATGGTCCCCATGGACAAGTAAATGTGGTTTTATACTGGTCCTCTAATGCTATCTTAATCTGATTGTATCCACTAAATCCATCAAGAAAATAAAAGAATTTCTTTCCAGCTAATGAATCCAGTACTTCATCAATGAATGGTTATGGGAAGTGATATTTCAATTTGGCTTTATTCAGTTCCCTATAGTCTACACATATTCTCCACTTTCCATTTTTCTTTGGCACCACAACTAAGGGTGAAACCCATTGACTGTTTGAAATAGTATAGATGAATCCTACTTGTAACAGTTTTTGCAGTTCCTCTTTCACTATTTCTTTCACCATAGGATTCATTATTATTTGTGGTTGTCTCACTGGTTTGATATGATCATCAATATAGATATGGTGAATACATGTCTTTGGATGAATTCCTTGCATGTTTGTATAATCCCAGGCAAAAGCTTTTGAATATTTCTGTAATAATGCAATTACCTGTTGTTCTTGTGATGATTGTAGATTATTGCCAATATTTAGATTCTTTCCCAGATTGATTTCAACGGTTTTATTTTGAGAATTGGTAATTGAGTTGATAGGAAAAATTCTTTCAAATGAATTATGCAATGATTGTATAGTACAATTTTCATGAAAACATTGATTTAAAATATGATTTTCAGCTTTATATTGTGTTATTCTTAGCTGTTCAAAAATATCAATTTCTAAGATAAGAAGATCTATTAAATCCTCATTTTCTTCCTCTTCTCTAAAATTAAAGGCTTTATTAATGCTTAAAATAGGCTAAGTTTTTTCTTGTTCATCATCAAGCCATGATAGTAAAGAAGGATATTGAGTAAGAGGTTAGAGTGCAATATGTTTCCTTTCATCTCCATGTGCTATGATCATGCTTCTTGATCTACATCCAATGAAGGCATCTGCTATGGCTAACCATGGTCTGTTAAGAATTAAAGTATGGCCTCCTAGATTTGTTTTTGGTTGCAAGATAAAAAATTCTATAGGGTATTCCCATGAATCTAAAGAAACAATGACGTCCTCAAGTATTCCTTCCAGTACAACTTTAGATCTATCTGCTGGTTTTAAAATTGTAGTAGTGGGTCGGATGTTTGACAATTTTAAATACTTCATAGTTTCTGTTGTCATGCCATTTACAGTAGCTCCTAGATCAATTAAAGTTTTGGGAACTGAAAAATTATTGATTGAAATGGTAACCATAGGTATCTCAAGATCAATATATTTTTCAATTGTTGTTTTTATAAACATGAGACTAGCTAATTTGCCAATGACTTGAATTGTGGGTGGATCTCTTTTCTTTCCACCAGTTTTCTTAATGCATAATTCCTTTGTTGTTTTTCTATAAATTGGAATTTCCTTAATAGCTTGCAACAGAGGAATTTTGACATAAGCATTATGTAATTCTTCTACAATATCAAATTGAGGAAGAGAAATTGGAATTTTGATTTTTCTGCTCTACTAACCTCTCTCAATAAGGTGGTATTTGAGTCATAATAGCTTTTCCTTTCTGAATTTGATTTCCTGGATGAGATTTTTCAAATTGTTCTCCTTATTCAGTTTTCTCTTCTAAGATTTGGTGGAGAATATTTGTGTAATACTTTCCCAGACCTTAAGTGGACATCTTGTATAGGAAGAATAGAATATGTGGGAAATAATTTTGTTTCTTCCATATTATCTGCTGTCATTTCCACTCCATTACTGGGATTTGCTAATGGCTGAGCTAGTAATTGAGTTGGTCTGGGTGGTGGTTGATTAGAAGGCAGTTGAAGCTGATGAGGTTGAGTTAGTGCAGGCATTGATTGTTTTGTAAATGGATTTGATTGAGTGGATTGCTGGAATTGTTGATATGGAAATTGTTGGAAATAATACTGGGGGGGGGGGGGTGAACCAATATTATCAAACAAATAACTTTTTCATTTCATAATCAGATTTATATCTGGTACTTCAATGAAGGTAACTCGTGCGTACACGTAATTGTCTTTTAAATCAACCAGCATATATCCGACAACCTTATGATTCAGTTAATTCATCATATGTTGATATTTAATTAGTGCATCGGTACTTCATTAACCATATAAACAGTAACCATGTGCAGTAATAAAATAATAAGCCATCACACATAAGAAACACACCTGAACATCAAAATTTAAGGTGGAAACCCATTGCGGGACAAAAACCACCTGTTGTTGTCTTCTTTTAATATAAGAAAAACTTGTTTACAATCTTGTATTGGTGCAGACTCATACTAGTACATAGGCACCCACATGCAGAAGGCTACAACATTCTCTCGTTCTCCAGCTTCTACTTGAAGGGAGCTACAACCCCTAGCTCTTGTACTAGCCAATCCGTTTACTAGTACATAGGCGCTGACCTACAGAAGGCTCCAACCTTCACTCATTTTCCAGTTGCTACTAGAAGGGAGCTCCAACCCCCTGACTCTTGTACTAGCCGATCCATTTACTAGTACGTAGGCACTAACCTATAGAAGGCTCCTACCTTCACTCGTTTTCCAGTTGCTACTAGAAGGGAGCTCCAACCCCTTGGCTCTTATACTGTCCGATATGTTTACCAGTACATAGGCGTCGACCTATAGAAGGCTACGACCTTCTCTCTTCCTCCAGTGTCCACGTTTCATAAATTTTCAGACCGGATACTCCTGGAACGTAACACCACAATTTGAAGGCTTCGTTTCATCCAATTTTCACACTGGACCCATTAGCAACATTGAAGCTCAAAATCAATCACCACTTGAATACAACCAATCACTAAAAACCCATTATCACTGAAGGAAATCACATTTAATCCATTTGAAGATTCAGAACACTATCACTAGAACATAGTCACCAGAACACAGAGCAGAACACAGAACTTTACATCAACAACCAGAACCAACTGCAACTTCAAACATCATATTTCATAATGTATATGCTACTTAGATGTGCCAAACCAACGTGTATAGATGCTTTTATGAAATCGAACCAGCGTACAGATCTGCAAATACTAACTTAAAACTTCACAACCATTCCAGACTTCAGTCATACCCAGATCATGACATTTACAGATTAAAACATGCTTAAGTAATCAGATCTAGCCCAATCAACATCAGATCATTCAATGATAAGTCATTTCAATTCCTATGATCCTAATCTAACATTGTACACAAGGTGCACAAAATATTTCAGATCATCTCATAAACATATCCCTTGTAACATAACATATACTTCAGATAGAAGTATCCCTTAGAAACCCATTCATTTGCACACTTTGGCCTAACGATCTTCTCCTCCTTATATATTTTTTGGCCTTTCTTAATACCTCAGACCAAAACCACTTAGGACCCATGGTGTTCTTGGGCGGGATCAAATAGTCATTACTTCGCTCAATATTGTGGGCTAATACCATGGTATTGACCCCTGGTATTGTCTCCTCTTGAATTTCCTTGATTTTCCAACCTGTACGCGCTTTTCCTCTTGTGAGAATGAATTTATACATATACACTTCTTTTGTTCTGTTAACCCACGTGTATACGCTATTTGGACAAAGTGAAACAACATATACTTCTTAAATCACTCTTTTTCTTCAATCTCTAGAGTCTGAACTGTAATCCTTTGTTGCTAATTTGTTGCACTGTGAACTTTCATCTATGTGAGTTTGATCCGGATTTAAACAGGAACGCAATTAAATATAGAGATCACCATAAAGACAAATATGCAGTGGAAATAATACTTCATTTCATTACTGTAAAATACTGAAATATGCTTACAAACTAAAGTGGAAATAAACCAACTAGGACGATGGTAGCTTATCTCTGAGAAGATATGTGGCGGCTACATGCCTCTGAACTGTGTTATAATGAGGCTCGAAGGCCTATTTATTGTTGAGAAACAATGGAAAACCCTTCACATTCCAAAACCTAACCCTAGAAGATGAAACTCCAAATTGTGGGCCCCGTTTTTGGGTAAGTTGGTACATCAACTTCCTGGGGTCGCGAATTGGTCGTATTATCTCTGTTTGACGCGCATGATGGCTTGTTGGAAATATCTCTTCGAGGACTATGATGGAAAAGATGATTTTTTGTCAGAAAAAAACGTCATTTAGGGCCTCAAAACGGCTCTAGAAGTTTAGGACCCGAAAAACTGCTAAAAATAGTAAATTGTACCATAATTAAGGAAACTGAAAAACTTAAAGAGACAGTTGTGGTGGTCCAAATGGGATAGGTGGGTGGCCACCAACATCCACCTAGATCAGAGTTTCCATCAAGGAAAACACCTATATCATAATTCCAACAATCTACACCTTTGGACTTGATGGCAACCACAACACCAAGTCACTCTCCCCCTTTGACATCAAGGGAAAAGGGCAGAACAAGCTATTCTCCCCTTTTGATGTACATTATTCTGTCCATGCTCCCCCTGAGTACATGTTGAATTCTTTGATTAAACCCCCCCTTTGTACATGCTGGGATGCACTAAACTGTCCATGCTCCCTTTGAGCACATGCAGAGTCTGCAAAAATATTTTCCAAAAGAATAACATGACTCTATAACTAAACTATGTGAGTATTACCTTCCTATCACTAATGACTCATACATACATCAATCTACCAACAAAGTGGGGATACATCAATTTTAACTCGTCCATCCAACCAAGTGGGGATATACCAATAGATTATACATGACTGAAATATAGGAATTATTACATCATCCTTCCCATGCATAGTGGGGTTACAAATTATGTCTTTTCATGACCTTTACATCAAATTATATACATGAAATTTATAACAAGGACCAACAATCTAAACAAGACCATGATAGTCATCAACAACTATCATACACCATATATGATCTGCACCATCAACATTTGTCAGCAGCATCAAGATCAACAGCCTGTATATGTATATCATCAAAGGAGTCACTTGAATAAAAAAAACTATGTGGATCAAGCAATATAAGCATCTTCATGTAGCAAGACATTCTAACATAATGCCAACAATGCATTATTAGAAGCATATGCTCCCCTTGAACCTGTGCCAACTGTTCATTGTCTGATTTGATCATTGCAAATATTAGTAAGAATCATCAAGGCATCATCATCAACTTATTAACAGCTTATGAGGGAAAAAAATACTTCCACATATCATTAGTAGACTGTAACCATCATCAATTAGAACATAATAGATAATTGATAATTGAATGAACCATATCAAACCCTTTTTCTTGAGTCTGTCCCACTACTTTTTCCTCAAACCAACATATGTGTGATTGTGCAGCTTCGAACTTGTGTATATATGCGACTTCTATTCATAATAACTGTGTATGAGAATTGGAATACTGAAGTTTTACACTATCAACTTCCCCTGGGTCTGATATGTCTATAAGCTAAGCTATGCCACATATTTCTATCAACAATTCCTTCTTCTTCAATACCTTGAATTGTGATGATGTTTTCTCCTTTTGGTATGGTGGCCAAAATTTGCTCCTACATTCCTTTGCTTTATGTCCAAACTTGTTACACGCATAGCGTCTTACATGTTTGGTATTCCTTCTATTGCAATCAACAGCTTTGTGACCAAACATATTGCAAGCAAAACAATATCCCTTAAAGTACCCAAAAACTGATGATCTTTTTGTGTGACGGTCTTGAACCATTCTACTTTTTCATCTAGCTGCGATATGTCCAAAATTATGACATTTAAAACATTCAACATTATTTATCAGAGAAAAGAAACAATTATCCCTTCCATAGTTAGGTGGAAATTTTTTTCTTTGAAGTCTTTCTTTCCTTGGTTGTTGATGGAGTTGACCTTTTATCTCCTTGTCGAGCATTTCAGATTTTGCATTGGAGTTCCTTACCTCATCTTGTGAGCTAGATTCACCTTCATGAAAATGAAGACTAGTCTTTATAATAGGCGAACACTGAACTTGATGATTTCATCTAATGTTTCCGATCCTTTAGCAAATTTAAGATTCAGAGCCTTTGTATTTTCAAGTTCTTTTCTTAGACTTACTACTTCACATTCTAACACTTAATTGTGTTTGTCCTTTTCAGTGAGTCGATGTGTCATTGTGTTTATGATGGTATCCTTTTCTTCCAAACTAATTTTGAGTTGACTGATTTCTTTAAGGAAATCTTCCTTTTCTAAGGCATCATTTTCATATGCCATGAGTAGCTTAATTTCTTGATCATCTTCATTACTATTGGACAAGCCATCACTATAATCATGAGTATAATAACTTATATTACCTTCTGCAAACATATTTCCTTTGACTTGAGGGCATTTAGCAGCGTAATGACCAACTCTACCACAAGCAAAGCATTTGAATGGTAGCTTACCTCTGAGTCTTCTGAAACACCATTGAAGTTTCTTGACAAATTTTACCTCATCTTCTCCTTCTGAAATGTGTTAAGATTCATTGTGCTCTTCCTTTTCTTTTCCCTTTGCTGATGCTTTAAAAGCGTCTTCTCTCATATATGATGGAACTCCTTTTCTCATTTCAAAGGAAGTTAGGATTCCATGGAGTTGAGTTAGAATAAAAGTTTGAAGATCCTATTTTTCTTCTATGGCAGACAATTTTGACTCAAATTTAGAAGACAAAGATCTAAAAATTTTATCAACTAAAGTAGTTTCCTTTATCTCTTCACCTAGATTTCCCATATGATTTATAATCCCATCTACTTGCAAGAAATAACTAGAAATACTTTCATCACTATGCATATTGAGAGTTTCATATTGGATTCTGAGAGTTTGTAGTTTAGCATGTTTTACCTAGGAGTCTCCTTCATAGCTCTGAATGATTATGTGTTGTGTTGAGTTGCATGAATTTGATGAATTATGACTCTGATAGACTTCCCAATAAGGCATTGACAACTTTGGCATTGATTTCATATGTTTTCCTTTTTGTTGGATCTGTGGGGATTGCTGCCAGATATTGATATCTGTTTTCCACAATTGCCTAAACATAAACTCCAAGTGATTGAAGATACACTCTAGTTCATGTTTTCCAATATACCAAATTGTTCCCATTGAAGATTGGTGGTCTGATAGATCCCATGCCTTCGTGATTGGTCATTTTGAAAGATCTCCCTTCAAGCGATCAAGCCTCTTCTAAAGGAATTGCTCTGATACCAACTGTTGGAAATAATACTGAGGGGGGGTGAATCAATATTATCAAATCAATAACTTTTCCATTTCATACTCAGATTTATATATGCTAC
Source organism: Pinus taeda (assembly GCA_000404065.3). Classification (NCBI taxonomy): domain Eukaryota; kingdom Viridiplantae; phylum Streptophyta; class Pinopsida; order Pinales; family Pinaceae; genus Pinus; species Pinus taeda. The sequence goes on from APFE030954719.1 coordinate 31,997, forward strand.
TTCAATGAAGGTAATTCACGTGTACACACAACTATCTTTTAAAGCAACCAGCGTATATCCAACAACCTTATGATTCAGTTAATTCATCATATGTTGATCTTTAATCAGTGCATAAGTACTCCATTAACCATATAAATAGTAACCATGTGCAGTAATAACAGAATAAACCATCACACATAAGCAACACACGTGAACACCAAGATTTAAAGTTGAAACATAATGTGGGACAAAAACCACCTGCTATTGTCTTCTTTTAATATAAGAAAAACTTGTTTGCAATCTTGTACTAGTGAAGACTCATACCAGTATGCAAGCACCCACTTGCAGAAGGCTACAACCTTCTCTCATTCTCCAGCTTCTACTGGAAGGGAGCTACAACCCCCTAGCTCTTGTACTAGTTGATCTGTTTACTAGTACATAGGTGCCAACCTATAGAAGGCTCCAACCTTCACTCATTTTCCAGCTGCTACTAGAAGGGAGCTCCAACCCCCTATCTCTTTCACTAGCTGATCCATTTACTAGTGCATAGGCGCTGACCTACAGAAGGCTCCTACCTTCACTCATTTTCCAGCTACTACTGGAAGGGAGCTCCAAGCCCCTTGCTCTTGTACTGACCGATATGTTACCAGTATGTAGGCGCAAGCCTATAGAAGGCTACGACCTTCTCTCTTCCTCCAGGGACCACGTTTCATAAATTTTCAGACTGGATACTCCTGGAACACAACACCACAATCTGAAGGCCTCGTTTCATCCAATTTTCACACTGGACCCATCAGCAACATTGAAGCTCAAAATAAATCACCACTTCTATACAACTAATCACTGAAAATCCATCATCACTGAAGCAAATCACATTCAATCAATCTAAAGATTCAGAACACTGTCACCAAAACACATTCACCAGAACAAAGAGTAGAACACATAACTCTGCATCAACAATTAGAACCAGCTGCAACTTGAAACATCATATTTCATAATGTATATGCTACTTAGATGTGTCGAATCAGCATGTATACATGCTTTTATAAAAAAGAACGAACGTACAGATCTGAAAATACTAACATAAAACTTCACAGCCATTCTAGAATGTAGCCATACCCAAATCATGAAATTTACAAATAAAACATGCTTAAGCAATTAGATCTAGCCCAATCAACATTAGATCATTCAATGATAGGTCATTTCAATTCTTATGATCCCGATCTAACATTGTATGCAAGGTGCACAAAATATTTCAGATCATCTCATAATCATAACCCATGCAACATAACATATACTTCAGATAAAAGTATCCCTTAGAAACCCATTCACTTGCACTCTGGCCTAATGATCTTCTCCTCCTTGTATAGTTTTTGGCCTTTCTCAATGCCTCGGACCAAAACCACTTAGGACCCATGGTATTCTTGGGCAGGATCAAATAGTCATTACTCCGCTCAATATTGTGGGCTAATACCATGGTATTGACCCCTAGTATTGTCTCCTCTTGAATTTCCTTGATTTTCCAACCTGTACGCGCTTTTCCTCTTGTGAGAGTGCATGTATATGTATACGCTTCTTTTGTTCTGTTAACCCGCATGTATACACTATTTAGACAAAGTGAAACAACGTATACTTCTTATATCACTCTCTTTCTTCAATATTCAGAGTTTGATCTGTAATCCTTTGTTGTTAACCTATTGGACTGTGAACTGGCATCTATGTGAGTTTCCATCAAGGACAACACCTATCTCATAATGCCAACATAAATGATTGTTGAGGATATGGTTGTTGATATGATGGATAAGAGTGATATTGTTGAGGGTACAATTGTTGAGGAGGTTGGGCTCCATAAGCATATCCTCACCAACTTTGTGAAGGTTGGTTTTGATTTTGTTGAGAGGCCAAACCTACCATGACATAGCAGTATTCCATGAATTCTAATATTGAAATTTTTGGGGAATTTGTTGAGGAAATTGTTGAGATGTACCTGCAAAACATGGTTGCCAAGATCTTCTTGGTGCCATATAATAAAATCCTTGAGTTTCTTCTATTTGAATTTCTTGCAACTCTTTTAATGTTGGACAATCATTTGTAACTTGATTTTCTGTACATAGTCCACAAACATGTATATTATCCAAAGGACGTTCTCATAAAAGATGCTTCTTCCTACACTTAGGACAAAATATTGACATTGTTTGTTCTTCTTCTTGTTGTTTCTTCTTTGGTTTCAATACATCAACTTATGTTCCTAAGGTACTCAAAAGATCTGTCTTAAAGTTTTCTAACAAACTCCCTATTCCTGCTCTTGTCACTCCTCTTGGTGTAGATTTGGAAGCTCTAGAAGTTACATCTCTTTTTCCTATTATGGATCTACCTCTAGAGTACTTTTGACATATTTCAGCTATTTTTTCAAATGATATGTATGAAATATCTCCTTTACCCATCACATTGAGAATATCAAGATACTCATCTCTTATTCCTTCAAGAAAAATTGTTCTAATGGTATCGGGATTTAGAGAATGTTGTTTGGATTTTTGCAAGTTATAAAGGAATCATTCCAAATATTCCTCCAAACTCTCATCTTCTTGTTGAGACACTCTAAAAATATCTTCTTTTGAATCTCTAGGCCTGTAATAGGCTTGATATTTCTTAAGAATTTTTTTCTTCATTTCTTCCCAAGAAGTAATAGAGTGTTCTCATAATCCCATAAAAGATTTTAATGCAGTTGCTTTAAGAGTAGCAGGGAAAAGACGAAGCTTATGTGTATCATTGATGTAACCATAAGTTCTATGTAAGATATCAAATTTGAACATGAACGAATCAAGATTTCAGTAGAAATTCCATAGAAATTTGGTAAAATTGAAGGGGAATATTCTTCATTTTTACTTCTCCTAGAATTTCTCTAGTATCTACAATTGGAATCCAAAAGTAGCTTCTTCATCATTTTTTCATCTTGTCTTCTTGTATGATCATATTCTCTTTTGAGATATTCTTCTCTTTTCCTTTCACTTCTCTTCTTGTCTCTTCTTCTCTTCTTCTTTGCCATTCTTTTTGTTGTTTTTCATATTGTAACCTTTGTCCAAGAGTGAGGATGGTAGATCCTTTCCCTTCTTTTGCCATATCTTTTTCAATAGTTTCAACTATTTCAATAGCAATTTGATTTTCAACTTGATCTATGTTTTCAAAGATAGGTTGATCTATTTGTTCAAGAATAGGCTGATCAATTGGCTTTCTTGTTTCTCTTTGTTTTCCTATGGAAGGTATTTATGTTTGTTTTTTTCTTCTTTTCACTTCATAAGTTAAGAAAGTTTGTCTTTCAATAAGAGTCAACCTTTGTCCTAAACGTTGTTTTTCCTCGAACTCTTCTAAAGTTGGTTTTCCAACAATTGGTGTAGTTACTTCAAATGGAATCATACCTGCTTCTACCATTGGTTTAGTAGTTGGGGGGGCCTGTTTGTATCTACCATTTTCATCTCTATATCTAGGCATAAAGGACCATAATGAAAAATCCTATCTATGTTTTTTTTTATGTTTTTGTTTTGTTTTTTCCAAATAATCTTCCTAATTAGTTATATCCAAAATATGCTTCCCCGACAACGATGCCAAAAATGTCATCTCAATTTATTGTGTAAATTAAGATATATATTTTACTATCAATCCAGGTTGGTAATCTTAGAAGCAAACTACAATTTACGGATATTTGGATAAGAACTAATATAGAAAGAAGTTATGAGAACAGAAGTGCATATTACAAATATAAATCATTCTGCATAACTAAGAATGGAAATACATATTATAAATATAAATCACTCCTTACAACTTAAACAAAAATATCTAAGTCTATTCCATAAAAGCATGCATTATTAGTCAATGAAATTAGGCTATTTTAGGAAAACAAGGAAGAGGCTCTTTCAAAGAGACTTGGTTGTCCTCCCTCAACAATTCTATAATGACATTGCCAATATCTAAGTAAGCATAAAAGAATGTGATGAAAGCATAAGAACTTAATCTAAGAAAACTTGAAAGAAGTGAATCTTGTTCAGTCTTAGTCCTAGCTCACAAAGAAGAGGCTCTTTTAAAGAGACTTGGTTGTCCTTCCACATTCAAGCTAATTACTAAAAGGAAGCACTCTTCACTTAATGCATTCCATAAAATGAACTCACATTAAATATATTTACAACAAATGAATATAATAAACATGGAATTAAACTAGCATATGCACAAATATAAACATGATACAACAAAGTGTACTTAGCTTGGTATGGGGGTCCTCCAACCTTGCTGGTACATTGCTAAAATATTCAGCTACAACAACTTATTCACTCCAGCAAACACAAAGAAATCATGAAACAAAAGCTTTGTCTTCAATTATCTCAAAATAATAAGTTTTTCTACATAGTCTAACTATGAATGCCTCTCTTTAAATAGGCAAAATAATAACCATATAAGCTAAAAAGTTTGAAATAACCATAATTAATGTTATACCACTTCATCAAGTCGAAGCCATCCATTAGTTACAAGAAATCTGGAAAAATTCCAAAAAATCCTAAAACAGCCCCTTTTAATAGGGATTTCTGGGTGACAGGTCAAGTTTGAACAGCATTGAGTGGACCTGTATTTGCTCATTTTGACCGAGCTAATAACTGTTCATCCATCCTTGGTTTCTAAGCTTTCCAAATATGTATTCATCTCGAGCCCACATGTCCTGCACATATCACTTTAATGGATATATTACGGGAATTTCCAGTTCTGTCCAAAAATACTTTTAAAACCATTTTTTTACAAAAATATCTAAAAACTGAAAAACATAATATATTTACCTGAATATGCATAATAAGGTTAAAATAAGGCATATATGGATGATGTAAGGTGGAATATGATGGAATTTAAGTGGATTTTCAATAAGCTAAATTGATCAAAATCGATGGCCAACATATGCCTTCATCTACCTGAGAGTCAAATTTATCGATCTTCTTGCCTTCCCTCTTTATGTAACATTTTCTTCCAAATATTTTGAAATGCTTGATGTTAACTAGTCTCCCCTTCCATAATTCATATGGGGTACTTTCACAATTACTTCTAAGCATTCCTCTTTTTTGAATGTGCACAGTTGTCTCCACTTGTTGGACCCAAGATACATCACTCAATTTAGAATCATTTAACATGGTCCTATCCATTTCTTCTATTGTTATGTTCATTCTTTTGGTGACTTCATTTTGTTGCGGTGTCTTGGCCATATAGAATTATCTTTTTATCCCTTGTTCCTCATAGAAGTGTTTGAATTCTTTATATTTGAATTCCCCTTCATTGTTTGATCTTCAAATCCGTTCCACCATCTCTTTGTAAATTCTAAAATATTAGAATGCTTCTGAATTTTTCTTCAGAAAATTTATTGTTGTCATTTTGGCGTCATTGTCAATCATTATCATCAAATATTGTTCTCCTTCTAGTACTTTAGTTCTCATGGGACCACATAGATCGGTATGTATCAACTCTAATGGTTTTGAAGTGAAATGTTCCTTGGTGTTGAATTAAACTCTTGTTTGTTTTCCATCTCTGCAGTGCTTACATGAGGTGCTAGCTAGTTTTGAAATCTCTGGCATTTCTCTCACAACTTCCTTTTTACTAACTCTAACTACATATCGAAGTTCATGTGTCCCATCCTTCTATTCTAGAGCCAAATTTCATCCTCTTTAGCCAAAAAACAACCTTCCTTTCCAATCTCATCCAAGGTATATATATCATTTTGAGTTCTTATTGTTGTTGCCACCAACCTACCTGATTTCTCCCTTCTTATTTCACATTTCTTTTATTCAAGAAACAATGTATGTCCTTGATCACACATTTAACTCACACTTAAAAGATTGTGGTTCAAGTTTTCAATGAGTAGCGCATCTTTTGTTGTGTAATTATTGCTTCTGATCTTAATTGTACCCTTTCATATCACCTTTGCAAAGCCATCATTTCTAAATGAGATTGTTCCATCACTTTTGTCCTACAGAGATACATTATTTTTCTTATCCCCTATTATGTGTTTAGAAGCCACTATCGACATACCATACACTTCTATTGCTTTGTGCTTTTAGAACAATTGCACAACTTTCATTTTTCTTCTTCCAAATTTTTAGAGGAGCATTTACAACATGTTGTGGTTCCCTTGGAGGAGTGGTTATCCTGCAATATTTAACTATATTTCTAAAATTGTTTCATTTGTAACACTCTAATTCATTACTCAAGTATCCAAACCTATTATAACTTTTTTTAATCCTCCCAAGATCTTCTAAGATAATCATTCCTAGAGTCGTTTCCAAAGTTGCTTCTATTCCTAGCATAATATTTATAATTTATAGCATTATGTCCAAAATTGTTGCAAGAATAGCATACACCAAGGAATATAATTTGATACTTGGGAGGAGATATTCTTTGTGGTACAGTTCTCCAGAGGCCTTCTTCTTGAGGTCTCTTCATTGCAGGTTCTTGATTTTGTGTCTTTTGATCTTGAGCCATCACTTTTGTTGGCAAGCTTTCCTCTTTCTTGATGGAATCCTTCATGATATATACATATGTTTTCTATTCGACATCCTTTTCTGTTTTCATGGAGCTTGAACCTTTAAAAAACATAGGTGTGTATCCTAATCTTGTTATGTCATCACATGATCTTTGACTGCTGATAACTTCATCCAACACTTTGGAGTTGTTTGGAAAATTATGTTGGGCATTCCTTTTCTATGCTTCCTTTCGTAGAAAGATTATCTCTGCTTCCAAATATTCCTTTGTCTTTGTTTCCAATTCCCTTTTGAGTGATTATTCAATTTTTCTACCCTCTTCTAACTGTACTTTAATATTGGTGATAATTTTCTCTGACTCTTCAGTCTTCTTGTTGAAAATTTTGGCATGTTCCTTTAGTTCTCTTAGCTTAACTTCTAATGATTTGATATTTCTTCTTTCCAACTTAAGGTATTTTAGGCCACTAATAAGTCCTCTTTCAATATCAACCTCACCTTCTTCTTCATCATCTTCTTCTTGTGCTTTCAAGAGATTCCTTATAGTTATCCCTTGCCATGAATAATACTCTTCCCATGTCGTTTTCATTATCACTATTGCTCTCTTCTTTAGATGAAGAGTTATTTTATTTTGAGAATAAAACTTTTCTTGAAGCCTTTCTTTTTACCTTGCTTCTTGTATCTTCTCTTTCCTAGGAGTTTCTTCTTCATCATCGAAGTTCTTTTCATAGGGACACTTTGAAGAAAAATGGCCAATTTCACCACAATTGAAACACTTTAAAGGAAGCTTACATTTATACTTACATGTTCGTCATTTCAACTTTCTCGCAAAGTTGGCTATTTCTTCATCTAAAATTTCACTACAACTGCAACTGGAGCTAGGCTTTGATTTTTTATTGTCTTTCTTTCTCTTCTTGGATGTAGTAAAAGTTGCTTCTCTCTTGGATGGATTCTCCTACTTTCTTCTCATTTCATAGGTTGTAAGTATTCCATGTAGCTCATCCATGCCGACAATTTATAACTCTGATCTTTCTTCTGACACTAAGACTTTAGCATCAAATATCATTGGAAGTGATCTCAATATTTTTTTCACAATTGCATTGTTTTCCATTAGTTCTCCCGATCCTTGTATGACATTTACTACTTTGTTGAAAATAACAACAAGAAATGATAAAAATAGAATCCAGAAATTCCAATTTTAATTTGTCCTTGAATTAAAACTGTGAATTAAATTCAAATTTAGTCTCATTAGCTGCTTGGAATTAATTAATTAATTCATTATGGATTAATTAGTTGGAGAAATTCAAGTTAGAAGTCTTTCTGAAGTCATGCAACAATTATCCCTTAAATTAAGGAGATTATACCTTAATTAATGAGATAAGATTGAGTTATATTTGAGTTGTAATTAGTTAGCTCAGTTTAATGAGTTACGTCCTGTTAAATTAGTTCCAAACTATTTGAGGAACTAATTGTGAGTTATCAGTGAGTTGATGCATGCATGCACTCAACAAGTGTACTCGAGATAACTGAAGATTCTCTCATCAGAAACTCATGCATGTCTATTATGAGAAAGACCAAGTTGAGCTAAATGTCAAGGACATGTTACTATTAGTTTCATGTGTTTTCCTATAAAGGAAACTCATCCATGTAGTCAAGGTAAGGTTCCTTGAGGATTGCACAATTCTAACAGTGTGTTAGAGCAGTGTTTCACTGGGTGAAGGAGATCATCCCAAAGGTAACTACACAAGGAAATAGGAGCTTGGAGGGCAGAGGAGAAGGTTTGTGAAGCTTTGATTGCCTGTGAGCATCCAGGAGGATTGTACTGAGAGTTGGCTAGCTGTGAGAGCTAAGGATTTGTATAATTTTGATGCATTTCCACCTTGTATGATAATACAGATAGTGGGGTTTTTAGCTGAGGTTTTCCCCTGCGAATTTTTTGTGTTTCACGTGCATTGATTCTTCTTCTTTTGGTTATATGTGTTCAGCTTTGATTCAAATCGACCTTTAAGCTTCCGCAAGTTTGATAGTAGAAGTAGATTATATTATTTTGCTTTGGTATATTGCATTATTGAGTTAATCTATAGTCAGATTTTCTACATAGATCTCAGAGGTAGATTTGTAGAGAATTTGCAGAATTTCTATATGGTATCAGAGCTTAGTTTATCAGAGCAGTGAACAATATACAAAGAAGAGAATTCGAAGTTTGAAGTTCGGGGTTACAGGTGCAAATCAAATTCATACCATACTTCAAGGTTGGCCAATGGCATTCTATGGCTTGATACTTGAGTATGCCTTGGAATGTAGCTCGAATTACATAGCATGGAAAGATCGCATGGAGGCTACATTAGAAGACAACGACTTGAAATATTTCATTGATCAAGAAATCCCAAAGCCAGGTTCAACTAATGCACAAGAGTTGGCTGAGTGGAAGAAGTGTGTGGCGAGGGTGAGACGGATCATCCTTGAGGAGTTCGAGACCATATTGTCTCGAGTATCCATGGGAAGGATACTCCATATTCAATGTGGAAGAAATTGAAGGACCTCTACCAGAATAGTAGTGACCAGAGGAAATTGGTGCTCAAGGATAAGCTTGGAAAAATCAAGATGGATAACAACGATACTATTTCCACATATCTAAACAAGCACACCACCTATAGAGATGAGCTTGGAAGTGTGGGAATAACTATTGTTGATGATGATATTGTGAGCCTTGCTCTCCTTGGCCTTCCAAAAAGCTGGAATAGCTACCAGGACTCTGTGAATGGAATGGAGAAACTACCGGATAGGAAACGATTGTGGCTGAATCTCATGTAGGAGGAGATGGGGAGGAGCACTTGAGATGGTTATTCATCCAAGGATGATGATGAAGAAAATCTGGCCTTAGCAATTAAGGCAAGGAAAGGGAAGGGTAAGGTGTCCCATTCCGAATCAAATTCTTCTCATGGAGGGAAGAAGGGTGACAAGTCTAAAGTGAGATGCTTTAATTGTCACGAGATGGGACATTATGCGACTAATTGCCCATCAAAAAAGTCCAAGAAGGGATCCTCGGAAGGATCGAAAGGTGAGGCATTAGCCTCTCAGTTCGAAATGGACTTTACCCTCATTGGATGCATGGTGTCATCGATGATGGGTCGTGGTTGGTATCTTGACAGTGGAGCCTCATTCCACATGACCAACGATAAAAGTTTATTCAGTACCTTGTAGGAGAAAGACCTCAAGATGCACATAGAGATGGATGACGACGAAAGGTTTAGTGTTTTAGGAGTGGGCACGGTTGCTTTTCATAGGGAGCATGGACCTCCTATCACCTTGACAGATGTGAAGTATGTGCCTGTACTAAAGAAGAACTTGGTATCGGTCGCATGTTGGAGGACAAAGGCTATGATGTTGTCTTCAGTAAGGGAAAAGTTTTCCTTAGACACATCACCACAAGACAAGTGAAACAAATTGGTTCACGAGTCAAGAGCCTGTATGCTCTTGAGGTCTAATATGCATGTAAAGCCTTGAGGAGCAAGGCAAATATTATAGACTTAGTGGTTGAGAGCGAGAGTAAATTACCTCTCAACATGCAGTCCCAGAAGAAGTCTCAAACAATTGTGGATGAGCCACAATTAGAGTCAATAGAGGGATCACATGCAGCCATACCTCCAGGTGTGAGGTGGGGCGATGTGAAGTGATAGTCTCAAGAAGGTTGAAATTTGGCAGGGTCCATCAAGAGGTTTTATCTCATGGATCGTACCTTGCTACGGGAGCCTAAAGTACATAGTAGTGGGAGGAATCAGTGGGATTGATGCAGTCAGAGTTAAAAGTGACAAAGGCTAGAGCAGTCAAATACTGAAGAGCACAGAGAAGGATTGAAAATAGTGTATAAAGGTTGAGTCAGTAGAAGAGCAGAGTTTTCAGTCGACATAGGCAATAGTAGTCAGAGACTTTGATGACAGAGGCATCATTTTGATTCAGGTTGGATGTTTTTTGTTTCTGAAGTTACTAGAGCAACAATGCTAGAGAGAAGTGTTGCATGCAGAACATTCCAAAGGTTCAGGATCGGGATCGAGTTGAATTCCTTTCTTGTTGAGAGGGAGTGTTGAAAATAGCAACAAGAAATGATAAAAAATAGAATCCAGAAATTCCAATTTTAATTGTTCCTTGAATTAAATTGTAAAATTAAATTCGAAATTTTAGTCTCACTAGCTACTTTGGAATTAATTAATTAATTCATTATGGATTAATTAGTTGGAGAAATTCAAGTTAGAAGTCTTTCTGAAGTCATGCAACAATTATCCCTTAAATTAAGGAGATTATCCCTTAATTAAGGCAATAAGATTGATTTATATTTGAGTTGTAATTAGTTATCTTGGTTTATTGAGTTAAGTCTAGTTAAATTAGTTCCAAACTATTTGAAGAGATAATTGTGCGTTATCAGTGAGTTGATGCATGCATGCACTCAACAAGTGTACTCCAGATAACTGAAGATTTTCTCATCGGAAAGTCATGAATGTCTATTCTAAGAAATATCCAGTTGAGCTGAATGTCAAGGACATGTTACTATCAGTTGGATGTGTTTTCCTATAAAGGAAACTCATCCATGCAGTCAAGGTAAGGTTCCTTGAGGATTTCGCAGTTCTGACAGTGTGTTAGAGCAGTGTCACACTGGGTGAAGGAGATCATCCCAGAGGTAACTGCACAAGGAAATAGGAGCTTGGAGGGCAAAGGAGAAGGCTTGTGAGAAGCTTTGATTGCCTGTGAGCATCCGGGAGGATTGTACTAAGAGCTGGCTAGTTGTGAGAGCTAAGGCTTTGTATAATTCTAATGTATTTCCACCTTGTATGATAATACAGATAGTGGGGTTTTTAGTTCAGGCTCTCCCCTGAGTATTTTCTGTGTTTCATATGCATTGATTCTTCTTCTTCTTGTTATATGTGTTCAACTTTGATTCAGCTCGATCTTTAATCTTCTGCAAGTTTGATAGTAGAAGTAGATTATAGTATTTTTCTTTGGTATATTGCATTATCAAGTTAATCTACGGTTAGAGTTTCTACATAGATCTTAGAGGTAGATTTGTAGAGAATTTGCAGAATTTCTACATACTTCATCAATTTGAAGAAAATAAGCTCCAATATTTTCATCTTAATTCATTTTCAGCTACTCAAATTTTCCTCTGAAAGTCTGAAGCTTGGTCTCCTTGACCCTTTTGCCCCCTTCACATATATTTTGGAGCTTGTCCAAAATATATTTTGTAGATGTACAATGCATTACTTTAACATATACCAATTCTATTATACCATTAAAAATAACATTCCTATCCTTAGCATTACTATCAAAAATCTTCTTATTAGCATCATCTATTTAAGGAGTCGAGGGTTCTTTCTCTCCAATCATTACAAATTTCCAGATATCATATCCTTGTGCTTGCACACACAGTTTCATCCTTACATTCCAAAGCACATAGTTTTGTCCAATAAATAATGGAACTTCGATGTTTGTGCACTCTGATCTCCCTTCCAATGGTCAGACTGCTTGTAAAACTACTTGCAATTCAAGAATCTCTTATAGTTATAAAATCGATATTATCCAAGACATGTTTTTATTTTGACCAACTTATGCATTTATAATTTTATTAGTTTCTCTTGTCAATGTAATAATATATATTATTATTCTAGTAATCCAATGGACATGTTTTGTATTTTCCATAATTTAACATAAATGACACAAAAATTCCCCCCATGGGAAACACATTCATCATAACTTAGATTATTTAGAGGTTATGAGAACCTTCAAGGTTATCCTTAAAAAAACTATTGTTCCATTACCATAGTAATAGTCATATAACTCTCATCCTAGGGGTAGCTCAACTGGTGATCAAAGTAATGTGAAATTTGTGAAATCGGAGAGATTCAAGGTTCAATTCCCCCCTGTTGTGACCGTTTTATAGAGAGGAGGATAGGTTGTAGACCCCCAAAGTTTTAGTAGCTACGTGCAAAGCAGTTTGTTGGGTTCCACTAGGATAACTAAATAAATAAAGTCCTATAACTATCAAAACATTTAAAGAACTAATCATTATTTCTAACCTTTCTTACCAAAGTTTTAGAATAACTTATTATTCATGCCTTGACTTGGAAAAGTTTTGATGTGATATATGGTTCTATACTTTTACCTTACAACTAATGGTTTATCATGGGTAATATTTCGAAACCTATAGAGGATGTCAGTTGTATGGAAATGTGGTCTCCATTCATAAGTACATGTTGTAATTCATATTATGGATTTTTGTGCTAGTGAGGTGTCTTGGCATCGATGATCTGGATGGACTAGGTTTTGAATAAATGGTGATGGGGTTTTGGGTTTAGTTATGGAGTAACTACCCTCACCCACAGTGCCACGCCACCATCATTTTCTCTCTCTTTCTTCCAATGTGAGCTCTGCAACCCTACCTCTTCTACAACACTTGTATATGCATTATTCTCACGAATTTTGATTTTTAGCTACTTATAGCACTATTTTAACTCTTGTATCTTCAATGCGACAAGGAAATGGTGGTATTCAGTGTTTATTCTTCTTTCCTCATGTTATATTTTCATTTTCTCTCTCATGAGTGACTCGCACCACCTGGTTAAGTTAGTAATTTTTTTTTTAGAGTTGATACCTTCTTTTCTCTTGCAAAACTCAGGGTCTAATTTAATTGAAGCTATGTTATCAGACATCCTATAACCAAGGGTTTCTGGCACTAAAGAAAGTAAATCACAAGTGTAACTCCTTCCCTGTTGTTTTATCTTCTCTATGTTATTCCCATCTCACCACAAAAATTCCTAGCAAATTCAAGTCATATCATTAACATTGTGTCTATATTGTGGCCACAGGGACATAGGATCGACCCTGAATTATTCTTAGACATGTGAGGTTTTCTTTAATGATATAAATTGAATTCGATTTGATTTCTAGATAGCTAAACCAAGATTTCTAACAAGCCCATTTTTTTTGGGCTTGCAAGTTGTCCTCTCTCTGGAAACACAATTGTCATAAGGGTTAAGGTCTTCACTTGGAAAATACTTCTCGATCGATTATTATCCATGTTCTTATTTAATTTTCATCTTGGTTTTCTCTAGGGTTCTCCACCATGAGGCCAAGACCCACTCTCGAAGTTATATGACTTGGGGTTTAAACCCTTGAATGTATACTTGTTTTATGAATCCTTACTGGTTAATTTCCAAAAAAGATTCATGTATTGTGTTATGTATAGCTTTGTCCATTCTTCCATTTAAGATTTATATTCCAGGTTTTTCGAGTGAAATTTGTATAATTTTTAACTCTATTATGATATCACACTGTATATTAGTTTTCCTTTGGGCATAGTATATTGTTGGCCCCTCTTTCTGGCTCAAACATTGTAGTAGACAGGTTGGCATCTAATTACGCATATATTCTTTAATGCACACTTCGGGGATTCCACTGCCATCATCTTGGTTGCCTACGATATTGTTTATTCCATCATAAATGTGTGTTCTCTTCTATTATAGTTTAATACAATGTAATAATGGAAAATGAAAATTGTTCTTTTCATTTAGATAAACATATTTTCTTGATACTTTTTGTATAAAATATTATTTGAAGATGAACAACAATTTTTAAGGCACTTCTTCATTCATTCCTTTTTCCTACAACACTATTGTTTTATTTTATTTAATATGAATACTTGTACTGTAAAAGGAGATATATGAATGAAATGAGCAATTTTTGTCAGCTTATCAAGCACTACCATTATTGATTCATTTTGTTTCTGTGTTTGGGGTAATCATGTGATGAAATCTAGGGAGATTACGTCAAACTTCCACTCTGGTATAGGTAAGGGGTTCAATAGGCCTAGTAGGCATTGATGTTTTGTCTTTATTTGCTAACATTGCTGGAACCTAGACAAATATTTAGCAGTTTCTTTTTTCATTTTTGTCAAGAAACTCTTTTTTGAGGGTTGTGACTAATTTATGGTACCCCATATGACCTGCAAAAGGTTTCTTATGGTACTTGTCCATTATCAAACGCATGATTTCTTTTTCATATAGTATATAAATTCTGGTTTTGTAGTTAACAACTCATTTTTGTTTATTTCATAACTAGACCACTTATCTAAATCAAATTTAGTTTCCAAACTTTTATATAGTTGATTGTAATTTTGAGATACTAATGCTACTTTTTTTACTTGTTCTACCAAATTTTTTTCACCTTGACTGATGGAAACCCCACATGCTTGTTTTAAACTTAGACTTAAGGCATATGCCACCTCATTTTCTTTACCTTTTATATGTTTAATGTTGAATCAGTGTTCGCTCAGGAAATCCATTTACTTAGCTTCCCTGGCATTCATCTCATGTTGACTGAAAAATTATTTCAAATTCACATGATCCATGATTAAGGTAAATTTCCTTCCAATCAAGTCATGCCTCCAAATTTTTAGGGCATGAATTATTGCTTCCAAATCTAAGTCATAAACTGCGTAATGTTTTTCATGTTCTTTCAATTTTTTATATTCGTTAACCACAACATGCCGCTCCTGCATAAGCACACCCCCGAGGCCTTCAAGACTTGTTTTTACATACTTCAAAATCCTTCTCCAGATATGCTATTTTGAGAGTCAAAGAAACTGTAAGTGTTTTACCTTTTCAAATCTTCCATGGAACTTGTTATGTCCATAAGAATTTTACCGCTTTATTCTATAAGGAAGTTATGGGGTATGCCAACTTAGAAAATCCCTCTATAAACCTGTGGTAGTAACTGGTTTTCCAAATGAAATATCTTATGTCACCTACATCCTTTGGTACCAACCAGTCAAGAATGGTATTTAATTCCAGGATCCATTGTTATCCCTTCCTTTGAAATCACGTGACCTGTATATTGTATCTTATCCTAAAAGAATTCACATTTACTAAATTTTACATCTAATTGGTTTTCCCACAGGGTTCCTATCAATGTTATCAGAACCAGACCGAAACTGGTGGAACCGACTGGTTTGGCTAATTTGGGGGCCAAACGAGTCTGGTTTGAGGTTTGGAACTGAAAATGGTTGGTTTGTTACTGAACCAAACTTTTTTCACCAAACCGTTCAGCTTCATACAACTCCACCAAAGTTGTTCCAAATGCAATTTTTTTAAAGAAAAAAACAATTTTTTTTGAAGAAAAAACAATTTTTTTAAGAAATTTTTTTTTTTTGAGTGGGGCAAATCTAATATTCAAACATGTGGCCTTGGTATTGCTACACAATTCATGGTAATGTTAAATTCTTGAAGTAAAAGTGACATTCTCTATATTTCAATTTCATCCTTTTACTTAAATTTTTAACGTTACCATGAAATGACTCAAGATGTTTGAGAGTGGTTCCAACCTCATTGGATTTCATATGGAGAAAGTAAAATTTTAGATCTCAGCCAAAATCCATCAGATATAATAGTTTTCAGGATTGCAAGGTTGCAACATTTCCATTGGATTTTGTCATGTACAAGGGTATGGAACTAGTATTTGATCAAGAGCACCAAAACATTTATGTACCTTGATGTTAGTGGCATTGGTTGTCAAACTCCTCTATCATAGCCCTACTAAAAATTTATCCATCAATCAAATAAAATCTTGGCTTGAGATGCTATGTTTTTTCTTTCGTATTCTAATGCTTAGAGGGAGATATCGATGATGAAGATCCCAATATAGGCAATGATTTTTATTATAGGTAGGTATTTGTTTTAGCATGATTTTTTTGGATGTTAGATGCCATTTAGAGCCTATTTGTTGAGATATTTTCGGTTCAGAGATGGATTACAATTGATGTTATTTTGGTTATGTGCACCCTCACATACTATATAAATGAGAAATTTTTCTTATTTTTGCATAAAAGGCTTGGACTCATATGGATGCACATGATTATATATGTTTTTCTTTAAAACTTGAATATTTATGTGTTTTTGATCGACCAATTTTTTGGTCTGGTTTTTTTACTGGTTCCCGATTCAGAGGGTTTTCTAGTTCGGTCATCGGTTCGGTTATGATAACATTGGTTTGTAGTACTATATCAAAATTATGTTTGTATTCCTCCAATGTATTTGAATACACCAATATATCATCTATAAAAATTAACACAAACTTGTCGAAAAACACGTTGAACACATTGTTCATTAAACACATGAATGTGGTAGGTGCGTTCATAAGATCGAAAGGTAGCACTGTGAACTCATAGTGTTCATATCGGTTTTGAAACATTTTTTTTGGTATATCTTCTTCCCTCATCCTTAGTTGGTGATACCCAGATTTGAGATCTATCTTGGAAAACACCATTGCCCCCTTGACTTGGTCAAAAATATCATCAATACAGGGTAAACAATATTTATTTGTGATTGTTAAATTATTTAGCTGGATATACTATATTAATTGTCTAAATGTTCCATACATGTTTTTAACAAAAAGGACCGATGCACCCCATGGGGATACACTGGGCCTAATATACCCTTTACTGAATAATTCTTGCAATTAAATTTTCAATTATGTGAGTTATGCTACCATCATTCGACAAGGGGCTTTAGATACTAGTGTTGCTCATGGTACCATTTTTATGGAAAACAATATCTCCCTCTAGGGAGGTAGTCCCGGTATCTCGTCCAGATATACATCCTAAAAATTTCTCACCACTTCTAATTCTTCTAGCAACTTAGTTTTCTTGATCTGAAACTGATTTTCTATCTAAATGGGAAAAAGTTATCACCGTTTTCTGGATATTTTTTTCAATTGTATAAAAGATTATTTGAAGATGAACAACAATTTTTAAGGCACTTCTTCATTCATTCCTTTTTCCTACAACACTATTGTTTTATTTTATTTAATATGAATACTTGTACTGTAAAAGGAGATATATGAATGAAATGAGCAATTTTTGTCAGCTTATCAAGCACTACCATTATGGATTCATTTTGTTTCTGTGTTTGGGGTAATCATGTGATGAAATCTAGGGAGATTACGTCAAACTTCCACTCTGGTATAGGTAAGGGGTTCAATAGGCCTAGTAGGCATTGATGTTCTGTCTTTATTTGCTAACATTGCTGGAACCTAGACAAATATTTAGCAGTTTCTTTTTTCATTTTTGTCAAGAAACTCTTTTTTGAGGGTTGTGACTAATTTATGGTACCCGATATGACCTGCAAAAGGTTTCTTATGGTACTTGTCCATTATCAAATGCGTGATTTCTTTTTCATATAGTATATAAATTCTGGTTTTGTAGTTAACAACTCATTTTTGTTTATTTCATAACTAGACCACTTACCTAAAT
The DNA here is from genome assembly GCA_000404065.3 of Pinus taeda. Lineage (NCBI taxonomy): Eukaryota > Viridiplantae > Streptophyta > Pinopsida > Pinales > Pinaceae > Pinus > Pinus taeda. Next base: position 49,775 of record APFE030954719.1, read on the forward strand.
CAAATTTAGTTTCCAAACTTTTATATAGTTGATTGTAATTTTGATATACTAATGCTACTTTTTTTACTTGTTCTACCAAATTTTTTTCACTTTGACTAATGGAAACCCCACATGCTTGTTTTAAACTTAGACTTAAGGCATATGCCACCTCATTTTCTTTACCTTTTATATGTTTAATGTTGAATCAGTGTTCGCTCAGGAAATCCATTTACTTAGCTTCCTTGGCATTCATCTCATGTTGACTGAAAAATTATTTCAAATTCACATGATCCATGATTAAGGTAAATTTCCTTCCAATCAAGTCATGCCTCCAAATTTTTAGGGCATGAATTATTGCTTCCAAATCTAAGTCATAAACTGCGTAATGTTTTTCATGTTCTTTCAATTTTTTATATTCGTTAACCACAACATGCCGCTCCTGCATAAGCACACCCCCGAGGCCTTCAAGACTTGTTTTTACATACTTCAAAATCCTTCTCCAGATATGCTATTTTGAGAGTCAAAGAAACTGTAAGTGTTTTACCTTTTCAAATCTTCCATGGAACTTGTTATGTCCATAAGAATTTTACTGCTTTATTCTATAAGGAAGTTATGGGGTATGCCAACTTAGAAAATCCCTCTATAAACCTGTGGTAGTAACTGGTTTTCCAAATGAAATATCTTATGTCACCTACATCCTTTGGTACCAACCAGTCAAGAATGGTATTTAATTCCAGGATCCATTGTTATCCCTTCCTTTGAAATCACGTGACCTATATATTGTATCTTATCCTAAAAGAATTCACATTTACTAAATTTTACATCTAATTGGTTTTCCCACAGGGTTCCTATCAATGTTATCAGAACCAGACCGAAACTGGTGGAACCGACTGGTTTGGCTAATTTGGGGGCCAAACGAGTCTGGTTTGAGGTTTGGAACTGAAAATGGTTGGTTTGTTACTGAACCAAACTTTTTTCACCAAACCGTTTAGCTTCATACAACTCCACCAAAGTTGTTCCAAATGCAATTTTTTTAAAGAAAAAAACAATTTTTTTTGAAGAAAAAACAATTTTTTTTAAGAAAAATTTTTTTTTTGAGTGGGGCAAACCTAATATTCAAACATGTGGCCTTGGTATTGCTACACAATTCATGGTAATGTTAAATTCTTGAAGTAAAAGTGACATTCTCTATATTTCAATTTCATCCTTTTACTTAAATTTTTAACGTTACCATGAAATGACTCAAGATGTTTGAGAGTGGTTCCAACTTCATTGGATTTCATATGGAGAAAGTAAAATTTTAGATCTCAGCCAAAATCCATCAGATATAATAGTTTTCAGGATTGCAAGGTTGCAACATTTCCATTGGATTTTGTCATGTACAAGGGTATGGAACTAGTATTTGATCAAGAGCACCAAAACATTTATGTACCTTGATGTTAGTGGCATTGGTTGTCAAACTCCTCTATCATAGCCCTACTAAAAATGTACCCATCAATCAAATAAAATCTTGGCTTGAGATGCTATGTTTTTTCTTTCGTATTCTAATGCTTAGAGGGAGATATCGATGATGAAGATCCCAATATAGGCAATGATTTTTATTATAGGTAGGTATTTGTTTTAGCATGATTTTTTTGGATGTTAGATGCCATTTAGAGCCTATTTGTTGAGATATTTTCGGTTCAGAGATGGATTACAATTGATGTTATTTTGGTTATGTGCACCCTCACATACTATATAAATGAGAAATTTTTCTTATTTTTGCATAAAAGGCTTGGACTCATATGGATGCACATGATTATATATGTTTTTCTTTAAAACTTGAATATTTATGTGTTTTTGATCGACCAATTTTTTGGTCTGGTTTTTTTACTGGTTCCCGATTCAGAGGGTTTTCTAGTTCGGTCATAGGTTCGGTTATGATAACATTGGTTTGTAGTACTATATCAAAATTATGTTTGTATTCCTCCAATGTATTTGAATACACCAATATATCATCTATAAAAATTAACACAAACTTGTCGAAAAACACGTTGAACACATTGTTCATTAAACACATGAATGTGGTAGGTGCGTTCATAAGATCGAAAGGTAGCACTGTGAACTCATAGTGTTCATATCGGTTTTGAAACATTTTTTTTGGTATATCTTCTTCCCTCATCCTTAGTTGGTGATACCCAGATTTGAGATCTATCTTGGAAAACACCATTGCCCCCTTGACTTGGTCAAAAATATCATCAATACAGGGTAAACAATATTTATTTGTGATTGTTAAATTATTTAGCTGGATATACTATATTAATTGTCTAAATGTTCCATACATGTTTTTAACAAAAAGGACCGATGCACCCCATGGGGATACACTGGGCCTAATATACCCTTTACTGAATAATTCTTGCAATTAAATTTTCAATTATGTGAGTTATACTACCATCATTCGACAAGGGGCTTTAGATACTAGTGTTGCTCATGGTACCATTTTTATGGAAAACAATATCTCCCTCTAGGGAGGTAGTCCCGGTATCTCGTCCAGATATACATCCTAAAAATTTCTCACCACTTCTAATTCTTCTAGCAACTTAGTTTTCTTGATCTGAAACTGATTTTCTATCTAAATGGGAAAAAGTTATCACCGTTTTCTGGATATTTTTTTCAATTGTATAAAAGATTATTTGAAGATGAACAACAATTTTTAAGGCACTTCTTCATTCATTCCTTTTTCCTACAACACTATTGTTTTATTTTATTTAATATGAATACTTGTACTGTAAAAGGAGATATATGAATGAAATGAGCAATTTTTGTTAGCTTATCAAGCACTACCATTATGGATTCATTTTGTTTCTGTGTTTGGGGTAATCATGTGATGAAATCTAGGGAGATTACGTCAAACTTCCACTCTGGTATAGGTAAGGGGTTCAATAGGCCTAGTAGGCATTGATGTTCTGTCTTTATTTGCTAACATTGCTGGAACCTAGACAAATATTTAGCAGTTTCTTTTTTCATTTTTGTCAAGAAACTCTTTTTTGAGGGTTGTGACTAATTTATGGTACCCCATATGACCTGCAAAAGGTTTCTTATGGTACTTGTCCATTATCAAACGCGTGATTTCTTTTTCATATAGTATATAAATTCTGGTTTTTTAGTTAACAACTCATTTTTGTTTATTTCATAACTAGACCACTTATCTAAATCAAATTTAGTTTCCAAACTTTTATATAGTTGATTGTAATTTTGATATACTAATGCTACTTTTTTTACTTGTTCTACCAAATTTTTTTCACCTTGACTGATGGAAACCCCACATGCTTGTTTTAAACTTAGACTTAAGGCATATGCCACCTCATTTTCTTTACCTTTTATATGTTTAATGTTGAATCAGTGTTCGCTCAGGAAATCCATTTACTTAGCTTCCCTGGCATTCATCTCATGTTGACTGAAAAATTATTTCAAATTCACATGATCCATGATTAAGGTAAATTTCCTTCCAATCAAGTCATGCCTCCAAATTTTTAGGGCATGAATTATTGCTTCCAAATCTAAGTCATAAACTGCGTAATGTTTTTCATGTTCTTTCAATTTTTTATATTCGTTAACCACAACATGCCGCTCCTGCATAAGCACACCCCCGAGGCCTTCAAGACTTGTTTTTACATACTTCAAAATCCTTCTCCAGATATGCTATTTTGAGAGTCAAAGAAACTGTAAGTGTTTTACCTTTTCAAATCTTCCATGGAACTTGTTATGTCCATAAGAATTTTACCGCTTTATTCTATAAGGAAGTTATGGGGTATGCCAACTTAGAAAATCCCTCTATAAACCTGTGGTAGTAACTGGTTTTCCAAATGAAATATCTTATGTCACCTACATCCTTTGGTACCAACCAGTCAAGAATGGTATTTAATTCCAGGATCCATTGTTATCCCTTCCTTTGAAATCATGTGACCTATATATTGTATCTTATCCTAAAAGAATTCACATTTACTAAATTTTACATCTAATTGGTTTTCCCACATGGTTCCTATCAATGTTATCAGAACCAGACCGAAACTGGTGGAACCGACTGGTTTGGCTAATTTGGGGGCCAAACGAGTCTGGTTTGAGGTTTGGAACTGAAAATGGTTGGTTTGTTACTGAACCAAACTTTTTTCACCAAACCGTTCAGCTTCATACAACTCCACCAAAGTTGTTCCAAATGCAATTTTTTTAAAGAAAAAAACAATTTTTTTTGAAGAAAAAACAATTTTTTTTAAGAAAAAAAAAAAATTGAGTGGGGCAAACCTAATATTCAAACATGTGGCCTTGGTATTGCTACACAATTCATGGTAATGTTAAATTCTTGAAGTAAAAGTGACATTCTCTATATTTCAATTTCATCCTTTTACTTAAATTTTTAACGTTACCATGAAATGACTCAAGATGTTTGAGAGTGGTTCCAACCTCATTGGATTTCATATGGAGAAAGTAAAATTTTAGATCTCAGCCAAAATCCATCAGATATAATAGTTTTCAGGATTGCAAGGTTGCAACATTTCCATTGGATTTTGTCATGTACAAGGGTATGGAACTAGTATTTGATCAAGAGCACCAAAACATTTATGTACCTTGATGTTAGTGGCATTGGTTGTCAAACTCCTCTATCATAGCCCTACTAAAAATTTATCCATCAATCAAATAAAATCTTGGCTTGAGATGCTATGTTTTTTCTTTCGTATTCTAATGCTTAGAGGGAGATATCGATGATGAAGATCCCAATATAGGCAATGATTTTTATCATAGGTAGGTATTTGTTTTAGCATGATTTTTTTGGATGTTAGATGCCATCTAGAGCCTATTTGTTGAGATATTTTCGGTTCAAATATGGATTACAATTGATGTTATTTTGGTTATGTGCACCCTCACATACTATATAAATGAGAAATTTTTCTTATTTGTGCATAAAAGGCTTGGACTCATATGGATGCACATGATTATATATGTTTTTCTTTAAAACTTGAATATTTATGTGTTTTTGATCGACCAATTTTTTGGTCTGGTTTTTTTACTGGTTCCCGGTTCAGAGGGTTTTCTAGTTTGGTCATCGGTTTGGTTATGATAACATTGGTTTGTAGTACTATATAAAAATTATGTTTTTATTCCTCCAATGTATTTGAATACACCAATATATCATCTATAAAAATTAACACAAACTTGTCGAAAAACACGTTGAACACATTGTTCATTAAACACATGAATGTGGTAGGTGCGTTCATAAGATCGAAAGGTAGCACTGTGAACTCATAGTGTTCATATCGGTTTTGAAACATTTTTTTGGTATATCTTCTTCCCTCATCCTTAGTTGGCGATACCCAGATTTGAGATCTATCTTGGAAAACACCATTGCCCCCTTGACTTGGTCAAAAATATCATCAATATAGGGTAAACAATATTTATTTGTGATTGTTAAATTATTTAGCTGGATATACTATATTAATTGTCTAAATGTTCCATACATGTTTTTAACAAAAAGGACCGATGCACCCCATGGGGATACACTGGGCCTAATATACCCTTTACTGAATAATTCTTGCAATTAAATTTTCAATTATGTGAGTTATGCTACCATCATTCGACAAGGGGCTTTAGATACTAGTGTTGCTCATGGTACCATTTTTATGGAAAACAATATCTCCCTCTAGGGAGGTAGTCCCGGTATCTCGTCCAGATATACATCCTAAAAATTTCTCACCACTTCTAATTCTTCTAGCAACTTAGTTTTCTTGATCTGAAACTGATTTTCTATCTAAATGGAAAAAAGTTATCACCGTTTTCTGGCTATTTTTTTCAATTGTAATGTTGGTATTTGACATATTGAAACAAGTCTAGGTATGCCTCTTATAACTTGAGTTTCACCACTGTCAATCATACAGGTAATTTTTTTATCAAGACATAACCAGTGCTCCATGAATTTCCAGCCAGTCCATGCTTATCAGGACATCATAGGGACCTAATGGAAATACATTTGAGTTGATTGTATAATGTTTTCCATTCAACGCAATTGAGAAGGCTTTTACCCAACTAGTGACCCTTCTCTTTTCCCCATCGCCAATTGAACCAGCCAGGGCTTTTTAAATTTTTCTGCCACTACATTACAATATTCTACAAATTTAGGACTAATGTAACTTAGGCTAGTGCCAAGATCAATTAAGACATAAACAGATCTGTCAAATATAATATATTCTATTTACACCATGGTGCGCTGGTGTTCTTCCTATCGCTCCTCCAATTGTACACTAATATGCGGAATGGTTTTGGCTACATCATTGATTATGGAAGCCTCCTATACATTTTGAAGGTGTTGCATTGATTTCGTATTATAAGGGAAAATTTGTAAAAGGTGAGGTCCACCACAACAACAACATTTTAATGGCTCCCTATCTTTCCCATTAAGTCCTCTATTAGGTTCATTTTTCTTGGACCCAATCTGGGTCTACCCTCATGACTTCTGGGATTGTCTGTTATTTTTGTTATAGTTATGATTTTTCCCACCTTTACCACTCTGCTTAAACTATCAACTTTTTCCTTTGTTACTACTTTGCATTGCTCGTTCCTTCCTTTTGTTAATTCAGGATTTTGAATTACCATACTTCTATTTGGCTTGTTGATAACATATTCTTTCTTTTTGAATAACCTCATCCACAGTATTGGGGTTATCATACTCAATTCTCTCCTTAAAGGAGAGTTGAATACAATTTAAGAACTAATGAAATTTTGCTTTCTCTTCCTTTATGTAGAGCACATAACATAACATATGCATAAATTTGGTTATCATTTCAACCATAAACATCTGTCCTAATTTCAAATCATGAAACTCTTTTTTCCTGTCATCAAAGTATTGTTATATTAGATACTTCTCTCTAAATAATCTTTGAAATTCCTCCCATCTAACTTATTTTCCCTCCAACTTATGAATTGTTCACATTTATTCCCACCACAGGGATGCTTTCCCATGTGACTAGTAAGTGGCCAAATTGACCTTCAATTCAATGGTAAAATCATAAACCTGAAAATAATGATTTATGTTCAGAAATCATGCCTTTGTTGCTTCCTCAGATTCCCCATTATAGGTTAGGGGTCTAATTTTTTGAAATTCCCCATGTATCTCCATTTTAGGTTTCTTTTCAGACTATGCTTGAATCCTGGAGGAATTGTGTTCCTCTTCTTCAACTCTTCCTTTCTGAATTTCCCCTTCCTCCTCCATTTCCTTTTGTTTAAGGGTTTCCTCCTTACGTTCACCTTATTTCATTACCTCCACAATTTTGGGATTGGTTTTATCTGTGAAATTCTTGATTATATGTTCTTGCTCTACACTAGGTTTTAGTAATATATCATGATTAGTGTGAAGGTTTGATATTTTTGTTTGCAGGTTTTCATCATTTTTAACAATTATCTGTTAAGGACTTGGGTTTGCTGGCCCAAATGTACATAAATCTCGTCTTCAACAATGTGAACTTCCTCATGAGGTTCTGTCATAATGCCTTCCTTTTATTCAATCTTCTTCTATCTTAATTGTCCAAGATCAACATTTTTTTACTATTAGATCATTCTGGAAAAGATGGTCGAATAAGGGCCTCAGTTTTGAAAACTAGATCTGATACCACCTATAACATCCTTATCTTAAGATAGAACTAGACAATAATGTATATCAACGCAATTGGAAATTTATTTTATTTTTGTAAAAAAACTTGTTGCAATTCCATAACCTTTTAAAGTTATAAAATCAACATTTTGTTTTTCATAAGCCCAGAAAATAATAGGAATTCATATACTCTTCCATTAAATTCCATTGAAGAGGAAACAACCAACGCTACTTATTGTCCATTTAACACATGTTGTTCCGATGTCAACATCTACTACATTATCCAAGTCATGTTTTTTTTCTTACCAACTTACGCATTTATAATTTTATGAGCTTCTTTATTCAACGTAATAATGTATAGTATTATTCTAATATACATGTAATCCAGTGGACATGTTTTATGTTTTCCATAATTCAACATAAAGGACACAAAAATCCCCCCCATGGAAAACACATTCATCATAACTTAGATAATTTAGAGTTTATGAGAACGTTAAAGGTTATCCTTAAAAAAAACATGGTTCCATTACCATAGTAATAGTCCTATAACTCTCAAACCATTGGAAGAACTAATCATTATTTCTAACCTTTATTACCAAAGTTTTATAATAACTTATGATTCACACTTTCACTTGGAAATTTTTGATATGATATACAATGCTCCACCTTCATATTACAACTTATGGTTTATCATGGATAATATTTTGAAACCTATAAAGGATGCCAGTTGTATGGCAATGTGGTCTTTGTGCATGCCATATACGCTATAAGTCATATCGTGTATCTTTGCGTTGGTTAGATGTTTTGGCATCGATAGTTTCGATATACTAGGTTTTGAATCAATGTTGATGGGGTTTCAAGTTCATTTATGGAATACCTACACTCACCCATGGTGTTGCACCACCCTCATTTGCTCTCTTTCTCACTTTCGGGGCGAGCTCTACAACCCTACCTCTTCTACAACACTTGTATATGCATTATTCTCACGACTATCGATTTCCAGCTACTTATTGCACACTTTTAACTCATGTATCTTCAATGCAACAAGGAAATGGTGGTCCTCAACATTATTCTTCTTTTCTCAGGTTAGAGTTTCCTTTTCTCTATCATAAGTGACTCACACCCACTAGTTAAGTTATTAAAAAAAATAGATTTGATGCCTTATTTTCTCATGCAAAACTCAAGGTTTAATTTGATTGAGGTTATGTTCTTAGGCATCCTATAACGAAGGGTTTCCGACGCAGAAGAGAGTAAATCACAAGTGTAAACCCCTTCCCAATTTTTTTATTTACTCTATATTGTTAACATCTCACCACTAAAATTCCTAGAAAACTTGAGTCTTATGATTAACATTGTGTCTTTATTATGGCCATAGGGTGTTATATAACCAACTCAAAGAACATAAGAAAATATAGATCAATAATGTCATCTTCGATGGGGAAACCTACTTTACATTACATAAATGAATAATTCTTGGATGATTCAAATGATAAGACCTCCTTGGTATATATAGGAGTCTAAGGGTTCACAATATAATCAAAGTCTACATAACAATAATAATGCAAGGGCACAACAATAACAATAGTGGGATTCTATGGGGTACAGAAATAACAACATGGGGGATATATAGGCACAACAATAACAATAGGCTAACAATAACAATAACGGGAATACACTAGTATTATAGGGACTTAACATGGCCCTCTCCTTCAAAACAATGTTGTCCTCAATGCTTGAGTAGTTTCAGACGCTTCTGTATAAAATTTTCATTCTCCCATGTGGAATTTTTAGCGGGTAAGTTCTTCCACTTAATGAGATACTATGAAATTAATTGATTTTGTAGTTGTCAAGTTCTTGTTTCCGTGACTGCTTCAGGCTCAAATATGATTTTTATTTCTTCATCAAGTTCTGGCAACATTGTTTGAATTGGGATCTTGTCACCGATAACCTTCTCTAAGCATGAAACATGGAAAACTAAGTGTACTCAAGAAGACGCACACAACTCCAATTTGTATTCCATAGTATCAATCTTTTGCAACACCTTGTAGGGACCATAGTACTTGGGTGATAATTTATTATCCTTCTTAGTTGGCTTGAGGGACATTTTTTTGTATGGTTGTAGCTGTAAAAATACCTAGTCACCTACATCAAAACTTCTTTTACTGCAATGTTGATTTGTTTTTTGTTTCATTCAATTTTTTGCCAAAATGAGGTTATCCTTTAAGATTTGGAGAACTTCTTGTTGACGCTCGACTTGATCTTCCATTGCTTGAATGTTATAATTTTCTCTTAAATATTATGTGATGGATGGTGTATGATATCCATAAAGTGTCATAAATGGGGTCATTTTTGCTGCAGTATGGAAGGAAGTGTCATACCACCATTCAGATAGAGGTAACCACTTGAACCATTATGTTTGTTTATCATATACAAAGCAATGAAGATATCCTTCCAAACATTTGTTCACTATCTCATTTTTCTTGTCAGATTGAGGATGATAAGATGAGCTATGAGCTAATTGAGTACAAAGACAATAAAGTAATTTTGTCAAAATTTTTCTAGTGAAAATGGGATCTTTGTCACTTACAATAATATTTGGGCTTCCATGTAGCTTTTGAATTGTTTCCATAAATGCAGTAGCAACTATATTGGCTTTAAAAGGATGAGATAATGCACAAAAGTGTGCATACTTGGTAATTTTATCGACTACCAACATGATGGCACACTTTCCTTCAGGCTTGGGTAAACCTGTGATAAATCCATTGAGACCTCCTCCTTACGCTGACTTGGAATGGCTAAAGGTTGTAACAGGCTCGGGGTTGGCCAGAATCCAGTGGCCGCAAAATATCCAAATTGTGGCCTCCTTAAGCCTGCCCAGTCATCCAAAAGTCAACCCAACTTTGAATGCTTCTAACTTTCGCATACACACTCGGATTGACGAACCATTCACACCACCGCAATCAAAGCTTAAGTTCTACGCTTTGGTCCTAGGATGAAATCATTCTGAACACTTTTATTTTCAAGCATTCATAAATCCTCTTTGTCATGTGTGTCTCTAGAGCCACCTGGATCAATCCTCCCCATTGAGGAGCTCTTGGTCCTCCAAAAGCATGAAAAATAGTCTGCAACTTCTCTATACCTTGTCTACATCACAAGCATCCTGAAAAGGTTTCGCTTCCATCTCCTTCACCTTTGTTCTTCGGAGCCTTAAGTGACGAGCCGACACCTGCTACCTCTGTAACCTGCAGTAAATTGTTTTGCACATTACATGCTTAAATTTTATGACCAACTAATGACCCAAATGCCCCACACTTGCCACGAGTTTATAACACATACTCAGTGATCAATTTTACATCAAGATGGACGCAAGACCTCAGCTATGACAACAAGGCCAATCTATCATTATTGCTTCAACTAGTGATGGAAAACACATCGAAACTGCAACACATGATTTACAAACATAAGACCAAACACTATTGTTTTGACAAGTGATGGAAACATAACATCACTTTCATAGTTTAACATGTGACACCAAATAAGACCAGACATCATTGTTGCTAAACAATTGATGGAAAGCACATCATCACTTTTACATTTTTAAATGCAACAAATGACTTACAAAAGCATGACCATGAAATGATAACATGTCTAGAAACCATTTTTCACTTATCAAGGTGCATGGGTCACCTCCTTGTGGTGGTTTTTCTCTTCGAACAATCGTTTCACCTGGTTCATGCACTGACACTTTGTCTTTAAGGCACTGCTCTGGATGGAGTCTCCAACAAGTGGCTCTTTGATGTCCACTCCTTTCGCAATGACTGCAATACATCTTCTTCCTCTAGATCTGTTTAACGTGTTTCTTTACCTGCTGTTGAGGGGGGTTTTCACGCCTCATCCTTTTGTGTGTTGCCATTCTTTTCCAACACTTAGAAAATGTATGGTTATGTAATCCACAAAACGTACATGTTTTTTGATTCCATCATTTACGTTCATATCTAACAACATGATTATAATTGAAATGAGCATTCAAAGATCGAAAGTGGTTATACCTTCCCTTGTGTCGTCTCTAATGTCATTATGGCGATGAGAGCTTGCCTCAGTTCTCTCCCTGCAATGGGCACTGCCATGGGATGATCTTCCTCGATGATTTCATCAATGTCCCAGACGACTCTGACACCTTTGAGCACTCTCCTTTAGTGTATCTCAAGCTTGCAAATCGATGTTCGTGCACAACCTCCAAAGGTTGAATTATGCCTTGGTTATTAACACCAATTTCTTCTTTCTCCTCATGCCTCATCCTTGTAAGGAGCCTCATGTTTGTCCCTGTAATTAGGATCTCCAAATCTCCAACAGAACTCATACTATGTGAAGACGAAATCGAAAGGAAATCAACATCTTTTACCTCCTCTGTTGATTTGGTAAGAACCAAGGAGTGTTACACTAAAAATTGTCACCATGACTATCTGCAGTTAGTATGGCTCCATCAATAGTCATATTATCCTCCTTGGCAAGCCTTATACCTCTGCTCTCCATGTCAAACTTCAAAAAAGAGATAAAGTCATTAAAAACATGTTTATCTCTGGGTACGTAGTTTCTCTCTACCTTACCTGCGTGTACGCATCCCAAGTTCACAATACCTACGTCCTTGCACGCTCTGTATGTAAAGGGGTGGGTGCGTACTCCTGTAAAGGTCAAAAGGCGCGAGTTTCATCTTAAAAAAGTTACTTGTGGTCATTTCTAGAGCATTCTAGAAGTTTGTTTGACGTGTATTGAGCGCCTCCAGATGGTTCATGTATCCCTATGAAAGAGGAACTTATCCCATCAAGAGGGGAGCTACCCCATCCAAAGAGGGGCTTATCCCATTGATGGTGGACCTGATTAACTTCCTCTATAACATTATAAATACAGGCATTGGGCCAGAAGGAGGGAGGTTGAAAGTTTAATATTACAAAGGGTAGATGCTGCTGGAATTAGGACTTCCTTGTAGAAGCTTGTGAGGAGAGATTCCCATCCTTTCTTGTTTCATTTTGAAGTGGGTGAGCTTATCAAAGTAAAGGAAAACTCTTGCTGGACCCTGGGAGGAACTTGCACAACACCAAGGCTCAGGTTGTAATGGTTTCTTTTGTTTCCTATTAATACAATAAGTCCATTCTTCTCAATGATTTGTTATTAATGAATTGTTTCATATACTCCTTGGTCTATATGTTGAATATGTTTTATTTTATGGGATATTCAGGTGCTATGTAATCGTATCGTTTGATTGTTAGTGAATGCAGGTTTCAAAGTGAAGGAGGAGATCATCTGGATCGACGAGGCTAGACTACTACAACAGCGTTGGACTACAGGTAGGATATAAAACACTTGGTTTCTCGTGTGATAAATGCATGTTTAGAGAAGGATTTCTCTTAATTGTCTTGTTTGTCACTAGAAAGTCTTAGGCTTCTAGGGAGGTTGGTTTTGTCCGCAAGATTAACTCTTTCTGCATGACAGTTTGCAACTCATTTCCAATCTGAACAAGACCCTTCCGGGTGATTGTTTTTATGGAATGAGAAAAAATCGTCGTTCATGCATCATTCTCTTTGGAACACTAATTTAGAGGCCTGCGTAGTTTTAGCCAGGAAGCGATTGCTGCCTGATGACATGCTTCCTTTCTGTTTTTTGTTAGGTCAACTGCTCGTAGATGTGCCAATCGTTTTTTGTTTCAGCTCAGATACTTCTGTTGTTAAGTTCTTGACAAGTTGAGTAAGGGTTTCAAAAGTCACTTGCTTCCTTGTCTTTACCCTTGCTCGCCGCAGCCTGGGGCTTCCTCCTCGCATCTCTGGAGTCCTTCATTAGTTCATCATCCTTGATGACTCCAATCATGTGCAGGTCCTTCTTTACAGCGATTGCCTCCTCGCAGTTTTCTAATAAAATTGGTTTCACAGCTCTCTTAATGAACTACGCAATACTATTTGGCAATGAAGATGTTAGTGATGGAGTCACGAGGCTTTGTGTCTACTACAAATTTGTTCAAAATGCAGAAAAACCTCTGATTGAAATATTTTACCTTTTCTTTCCACTCCATCTTCAAACTGCCCAACTCTTTGAGAAACATGGGCAGGATCTTGTCATCAACAAATTTTTCCAAAAACATAGGTTTGATCATACCCCAATTATGGATGAAGTTGACAAGAAGGTTGTGATACCATATTGTTGCACAACCATCCAAGGTACACAGAAACAATCTGCATGCAACGTCGTTGTATCATACCTTGAGTGTCTACAACTATAGGTAGAAGTTGTCCAAGTGCTCTTCTGCCTTCACTATGCTGTCAGAATCATACTTTGTGAGCATTCTCTCTAAAAGATTTGGCATCATGTGTAAAACACCTAGGAGAGTCAGTGGCCCATGAGTCATCCATTCCAAGTTTTGGTCATCCATGTCTTCTTCTTCTTCGTCCTCCTCCTCTTCTTCAGAATTTTACGGTTATGGAAATGATTCTGTTGGTTCGTCTCCAACTCTACCTCCTCTGCCACCTTCCCCTCTACCTCCTATACTGGAATATGAGCCTAAGATTACGAGGGTGTCTCATTCTTCCTGTTGGAAGACTGGAGGTTCCTCTCCATTCTCAAAAGCTTCTGCTAGACCTTTGAGTGTGGCAAGAACTGCTTCTTCCACCGATGATACAACAACTCATTTGGGAGTGGTCTTTGGCTTTCTTGATGTGTATGGAAGATCTTGTATTCCTAGGATCATTCCAACTGCTTTGGCAAACTTTTGGTTGATGGGACGGACAGAGCTGAGGTGCTTATACGAAATTTCATGTTCACGTCTGGGAGGTTAGGAGTAACCAATTTCAGAGTTGTGCATAGGTGAGAGGAAGCACAATCTACTGCCTTGACCAGATGATTGATGAGTGGGGGTAAGAGGACATTCAAACATAAACAACTAGCAACCCTCCTTCTAGCACCAGAAATTTTGACAGTGTTGGACCCGCCAACATTAAGGGGATCTCCCCGATATGAAGTCCAAAATAGACCTCACACTATTTGGTGTAGGAGTCCCATCCGGTATGATGGCCCAGTTTCTATATCTTAAAGGGTTTCCTTAGCTCTTTCTAATTAGTACATGGGAGTGGTTCGCTTTGTCTTCGAACAACGAGGTTCGCATGCCTGGTGAGTGCTTAGTGTTACTTGTGTCAAGGTTATTTCACTGTAGAGGGAGAGGGTGAGAGTGAGTCTCAAGTTGAAAGGGAATAGTCCCAACTTTGTTAGAGACACACAACACAACAGGACATGCACAAATTCCGGCGGGTTAGTCCACACAAATGCAACAGTCACAAACACACAGTGAATGGATAGCACGTACAACACCCAGTGGAATAGTCCACACAAGTGCAACAGTCATTATAACAAGTTTATGAGAATGTTTGTCAAGTGTCTAGTGGAATAGTTCACACAGGTGAGACAATGTTAACAAATTATACAACACATTTTCATAAGAATATGTATTAGAACAAATGAAATAGTTCAAATTTCTTATTACAGGTTAAAGCAACATGCATTACAAGAATCCAAAGAATAGTCTTACAAATTAAAACAATACATGTGTGAAAATGTGTTGGCTTGTTATCAGGCTTCTAAATTAAGAAAAAGTTCCAAGACACATCGGTACACCATTACATCACTAACCTTGATAGCGAGGTGTTGGACCCACTGCTCACTCCTCAAAGAAAATACTACAAACTCTCAAGGCTATGTGGGAGGAGCCAAGGTGAAAATTCCTTTGCATGTACAAATTAGGGGTATATATAGCCAAGGGTGAAACTGACCTTGTGACTATTCGACTTCCCTCATGACTATTTAACTTACATGACTCTTCAACTTCACATGTGGGTCTCTTGGACTTCCATGTTACATTAAATTGATTACAACAGTATGGCCCACAATAGTTACGTGGCCGAGATGAATCATGACATGACTTGACCCAACAATGTTGGGTTGTTCATGTTGCTAGTGGTGTCCATGTCGAGCTGCAATGATGCTAAGTGATGAATGTGCTCTTAGTGTATCATAGCTTCACCTCCGCATGGCAAGGTGTGCAAAGTCTTCGATCATCTAGGTGTTTTCTTGATGTTGCACGTGCATGTCTCTCCTTCTCTTGTACTTGGCATGCTCCATGTGTTCATCCATTCATGAACAAGTCTCCTAGCATGCGCTCCATGTTCATCTCGTTTGTCGTTGCACCATGTCTCATCCATGTACCTATATCTAGAAATCTTGTAGTCTACCATGATGCATTATCTTTCATTTTGAGATGTAGGTGACCAAGAGAGAGGACAAGGCTCTAAAACTACATAGAGCACATTTCAGACCGAGATATGGTTTCTGGGCACTGTTAATGAAAATTTTGCATAGGTCACTGGAGGCTGAGATGGGCAATCCAGACCAACAGTGACTATCTACAGGATCTAGCTTGGCTGAAGGGTAGATATACACAATTTTTCCAGGGAGACAATATAGGCAGTAGGGGGACAATGGCAATGAAAACTGTGTAGATTCTCTGGGGAGGCTGGCAACGGGCTACAAGAGCTTGTTGGCCAAAACTACGCAAAGGTGGGAGGCTAGCCTGCAGGACATCCCTACATAATTTCTGGGCTGAGCGGGATGCTAGGAAGCCGGGGGAGAACCCATGAATGTGTAGTTTTCAGGAGGAGTATTAGGCTGGCTAATAGGGTGATTGGCTAATAGAACTGTGAAAATTTCGAGGAAAGTGAAGTGATAGGTAGCAAGTGTCTGTTCGGTATGTCTGCATAATTTCTTCAATCAACAAAGGTGGGAATGTTGGCAGCTTCCATTCAATTTTTTGGAGGATTGAAGCCCAGGGTAATTGCCCGGTCAAACTCTTCGGTTGATGAGCTGGAGGCTTGATAGCTTTTCCTGCGAGCAGCGTAGATTGAGATGGATTTCTGAGAAACTTATGTGTTGTTCTAGGTGACATTCAGTTGGGTCAACTCCACGATTGCACAATGCAGACTGCCTAGGAGGAAACCTTAAGCTCTATGCAATTTTGGGCACCAGTACATGATCACTGAGAGTTGAGACTGTGCAGTGCATCTCAGCGAAGGTCTGACTGTTGGAGTGTGGTCTGGTCACAGGAGTTTCAGAAAAATGACTAGGAGTGTGAACAAGTGACTTTGCACATTCATGACCTTGCAAACACACACTCAACATGATGTGATGACAAGACACCTTGAACCATCAAGACAGCCTACACTTAGTGTGACTGATCGACGGGTGCAAGCGACAAGCGCGACACTAGTGATAGATCGTTGAATGATAGCAACGACACTTGCGCGACATTGCATACAAATCTGTGTGTGAGTGTGAAGAATGCTTACATAGTGAATATAACTTGTACACATGAATACAAACTTTATGCATATACATAACATGGCTGCATGCATGACATTGTGACCAACGTGCTAAAAGATGTTCGGTGAATGGTCAAGCGAGGAGGATGCAAAGACTCAACACGAGCTCATGGGATGAGCCCGAGTGTTTGCAAACATCAAGGAAAAACCCAAGGAAGGCTTTGAAATTGGATGCAGGCCAAACTTTTGGAGGGTGTTGCAGCCGCTACAACACAAACTCTCCTGCTCTCAATAAGCTGGAATCCCTCTTCCACCCATGCTACAAATTCTCAATAAATCCTTCAAGCATATCTTTAAGAAAATTAAATCAAGGGTGAAGAAGAGAAAGGCTTCCTATGTATATAGGTGAAGTAAGAAACTTCATCAGGGTACTGAACAAACTTGTTGGTAGCGAAGCAATGCTTATGATTCCTTGAGGTGACTTCATTGTGGCACTAAACATGCTCACTCAAAGTGAAGAAACATTAAGGAATGTGCTTAAATTTGATTATCAAAAGCTTGGTATACTTATTATCCTTTTCCCCTATCGAAATAGTTGAGGTATGACTAGTCTTATGTTAATATGTTTGAAGCTAAGAAAGGAAAATAATATATTATGTATTTAACTAGGATAAACAGAAGATTTGGGGCAATTTATATGGCGAATCAACAATTCTTGTAATACTGAGACCTTGAACCTAAATAGAGAAGATGGATTTCTACTAGTCTGTTGCTAAGTGTTGACACTGTGATAAACACCCTCCAAAAATTTTCCCACACTTGAATTTCAGAGCCTGTTGAGGATCTTACGATCTGTCGTTCCATGGTCAATTCATTGTTGATTGATGTTGTGCTAAGTGTTTAAATCTTCTTCCTATTTTCTAACTATTAAAGTCACTTGTTCACACATGCATAGTCCTTGATGAATTCATAAGCACACTTCTTTTATTCAAGCTTCAATAGTCACAGTGCGGTCCATCAAGAAAATGCTTGTATAACCAAGCCATTTATAAGGACCATAACTACTCTAATACAACCCAAAGGAAATGCAATTCTAATCTGATACCACCCTATAAGCACCCTATCACACATTTACCTCCTTTTACAAGCTCTCCAGGTAAACATGAGATGAGAGATACTATGACATGACCCGACCTCCAAGTTCTAGTTATGGAAGTGGGGTCTACTAACCGAAAGACACTGACACCCCTCAGGGACACCAGATCACCTAGGTGTCTAAAAACAACCACTGGTGATTAATACCTGAGATGGAACTTTATTTTCATGAGTTTACCTCCCAACCACATGCTTGACACATTGTGCATGTGGTTAAAAATCCCCAACTGCATGCATGAGCCTTCCTCCATGTGGTTGCAACTGAAAATTGCTAGTTTTGTGCCTGCAGTTGTGAGATCTATGCCACTTTTTCAGGGTTAGCCTACATACCATTACCTAGAATGACCCAAAACACAGTCTAAGATGACAATAAATCTATACTAATAATTCAAAAGCTAGATCTCTCCCAAAGCTTGCCTGTCACATGATAAACATTTCATCAAACATGTAGTAAACATAGTAGTTATAGGTCATGAATGCATATATGATAGTGATCCTCTTAAATTCATCAGAGAATCATCAAGAAGGTACAATTCCTTCTCAAGATAGTTGAAAAAACACTTGTTAGTAGATGCATACATTAACCATTCAATAACTTATCAAATCATTAACAAGATCTAAAGCATGAGAACCTCATTCAACCATGTATGTAACCAGTATATAACCAAAATAAAATCCATGACAAACCAACCATAAGATCAACACAATATCCAATACATGTGCTCATTGATCACAATAGGAAAATAGCTCATATTAATCATATGCAAAGCCAACCAAGTCAAGGACTTCCATGTACCACCTGACCATAGATTGGGTTGAACAAAATCTCTCTTTAAGCCAATTGCCCTCATTCCATATTCCAAGCATGAATGTGGGATCATATGGGTTAAACCAAAATAAAAGTAGGGCTTCTAGAGGCCAAACCAAATCAACTCTCAATCATAGTGATTTCACCTAAACTAGTCCAGAAATCACTAATACCAAAACAATCTTGGATGCCTTTGACTTCCTTCACCAACTCCATAGGGATTTTCCTTTATCCACCCATATGTCAAGAGTTCCAAGAGAAATTCCATCTCCACCCTTAACCCTTGGGAATTTTCCCAATACCACCTCAACCAAGATCCAAGTCTATTGTCCATCCAAATCTTAATCAAAAGAGAGAACCCAATACATCGTGGCTATCCAATAAAAGGCAAGGAAAGCCTGAAACCACTATCAATCCTGAAAAGCCCATGTCAATTACAACAAAACAACCAAATAACCACATGCATGTATCATGCATTCACATCTTAGCAAGGAAATCACACATGCAACTTGTTACATGCAATGTACTTCTATTGTATCTATTGATCCAACTTTCTTTCCCACTTCCCACCAATTCGTTTGCTTTCTTGCTTTCTTCTCTCCAAGTCCAAGTGAATGATAGAATGCTCTAATTGTGTAAGAGTGTGGAAGAGAGCTAGAATGACCAAGAGATAAGCTAAAAACTATCCAAAAAGTTGACAATTATTTCTCTGATGCCTTTTTATCATTGATGTCTCATGTCTCTTCCTTTCCTTTTTCCCT
The DNA here is from genome assembly GCA_000404065.3 of Pinus taeda. Taxonomy (NCBI): domain Eukaryota; kingdom Viridiplantae; phylum Streptophyta; class Pinopsida; order Pinales; family Pinaceae; genus Pinus; species Pinus taeda. Next base: position 69,449 of record APFE030954719.1, read on the forward strand.
TTTTTTCATTTTCCTTCATTTCTCTCTAATTTCCATTGCATGCATATTTGAGTCTCTTCACCTTCTTTTTCTACTATTTTCCTTTATTTCCTTAATTAAATGCCATGTATTGCCTCTTTGCCTTTGTCAATTTCCATAGCCATTAATAAACCACAAGTGATTCCCACTATAGTGTTTCTCACCATTAAGATTGGAATATGTGTCCCGTGACCTTGGTATTATTCTATTTACCTCGAAAATCAACCAAGGGCTATTACAAACCCCTCACCCTTGGGGGAACGCCATCCTCAATGTTTTATGATGCTTATGACCAGCAAAAGATACTACTTATGGAACTTTACAACACAACTTGATGTAGTATTTACAATGACAAACTGCTGAAAACCATGACCAACACACTGCCTATTGGAGCTTTATAACATATATCATTGCAGTATTTACAATACATATATATTAACCAAAACACATATATTAAACACATTTTCTAAACCAGTAAGTAAGGAAGGAAATAAGGCCTGCATCTAATCAACCATCTCCCATGTAGCCTCATAGGGTCCAAAGTGATCCCACCGCACTTTAACTTTCTCTATTGCCCACTTTCAAAACATGAGTTGTTTCCACTAAAAAATGCATTATGGATCTGGCTGGAACTCTCCCTCTAGTTCCACCTGCAATATAGACCAATCAATCACATGATTAACATATTGGACATATATCTTAAGCAAAAAAAAATGGAAAACATCATGGAATTTCACAATTGGAAGAATTTCAAGTCCATGGGCCACTAGTCCAATCCTCTCAAGGATCTCAAAAGGCCCACAATACCAAGGTGCTAACTTCACACATGACCCAATCCTCAAGGAGCTCCTCTTGGACTTGATGTGTAAGTACACATGCTCCACAACCTGAAACTCCTTGAATGCTTTATGTTGATCCACATAACTCTTTCACATGTCCTATGTTTTCTTTAAATTCCTCTTAATTACATGCATATCCTACTCCATCTCATCCAACATATCTGGTCCAATCAATACATTTTTCACTGGATCACTCCAACTGATAGGAGTATTACAACTCTACCCCTAGAGAGCCTCAAATGGGGTCATCTTCAAGTATTTTTTATACCCATTATTATAATAAAACACAACTAGTGGAAGATACTCCTCCCACTTCCTTTGTTGATGCATGACGTACACCCTCAACGTATCCTCAAGAATCATGTTAACCCTCTATGTCTATCCATATATCTACTAATGATAAGGTGTACTGAAAGATAACTCTATCCCCAAGCCTGAAAACAACTCCTTCAAAAGCCTGGAAGTAAACTTGGCATATTTTTCTAATATAATCTTCATGAGAAGTCCATGCAACCTGATTACCTCCCTTCACTAGCTGAATTGGTAGACTTCACTAGTTGAATATGTGAGCCACTTCACTAGTTGAATTGGTAGAATTCACTTCAATAAAATGAGCTACATTTCTCAACCTATCAACCAAAACCATATTTCATCGATGTCCCGAGCTATCCTATAATAAAGTCCATGGAAATTACCTCCCATTTCCATTCTAGAATCAGAATAAGCTGCAACAAACCAACTGGGTGCTTGCATTCAACTTTCACCTAATGATAGTCCAAGCACCTTGCAATAAACTCAACCACCTCTTTCTTTAATTTTGACCAATAATAGAACTTCTTAATAGATTTCATAGTATTTTGGTATCCTAGGTGGCTTGAATATGGCTTGACATGAAAGTCTCTCAAGATAAGCTTCTTTAAATCGTTGTTATCTGACACATAAATCATGTTCCTGAATCTGACCAAGCCATCTACTGTGAGGTGATACTCCTTATCCTGATCACCTTCACCCTACTATTGTGACCTCTACTTCAACTACTGGTATTTTTCATCATGCTTCCCTACATGAAATATCCACTCTTGTAAATATATCCCATAACATATCACAACTGAAATATGATTTACCTGCACTCTCCTATTAAGAGCATATGTGACTCTATTCTCCTTAGCCTTAATATACCTGATCTTGAAATCAAACTTAATGAGGGTAGCCAACCATCTAGCTTACCTTGCATTCAAATTAGTTTGGTCAAACAAGTACCTTAGTTCATCATTCATAAGAACAAACCTCTTGCCAAGGAGGTAATGTATCCACATCTTCAATGAGTGAATGATAGCTTCCAATTGAAGATCATGAGTCACATAATTATGCACGTTCTCATTAAACTTCCTTGATTCATAGCAAACTGTGTGCCCTTCTTGCACCAAGACTCCGCCAAGTCCTTCCTTGAAAGCATATTTTCAAACCGCAAACTCCTTATCAAGATCTGCAATCTTTAGAATTAAAGCATTTGTAATCAAATGCTTCAGTTGATCAAAGCTAGTTGCACACTCCTCAGTCCATTCAAACTTCTTCCCTTTTCTACGCAAAGATGTAATAGGATAACTAATCTCTGAGAAGTTCCTGATGAATCACCTGTAATAACCTGCTAGTCCCATGAATGATCTAACCTCATCCACATTCCTAGGAGTTGGGCATTCCATGATAATTTTAATCTTTTCCAAATCCAATGTTATCCCTTCCTTGAAAATAACATGTCCCAAGTAATAAATATGAGACTAAAAGAGACTGCACTTGTTCAGCTTGGCATACAACTGATACTCTCTTAATAACCTCAACAATGCTACCAGGAGCTTTGCATGCTCATCTTCATTCTTTGAATATAACAATATTGTTGATCATTGGTTGTCATTGATGTCAACCCAAGCAGCACCAGGGGCTATCGTGATCTTGCAAGGGAATTTTGACTTGAAAATTTACTCTATTTTGAGTCAAGTATCTTCTATATGGATTCTACTCATCGAGATGTTTCTATCGATATATGGCATGCCAATTAATTCTTCACGATTTGAGAGACATTCATGTTTGTACTAACCCCAGTTAATGGGCTAAAACCCTATGGGGTTGTGGCATGGCACTCATAATTGGTTGTTGTAATTGAATAGTAAATAATTAATAAATCTCTTTTTCCCCTAAAATCTCTCCAACATTCACTTGTTGAGGACCCTCTCAACTCAAGACATTCATATAAATAATGACCCTCATATCCTCCTCTAGTAGGGATTTCGTGGCTTCAAATAGGGCATCGTGACATTTTCACTATAACGTTTTTTTTGTGTAGCTTCAGAATCTTAAATTAAAACCCATTTTAGAAAAAATCGTGATGAACCGCGTGACCGAAATTTGGATCTTGGTTCACTATATTTTCGGAGATATTATCTAAGGAAGTTAGGGTTTTTGCAGGCTCTCAAATTCCATGTCAAACAGGTGACGTTGGGAAAACCATCATAACTTTCTCTCTCTGAATTGGATTCAAATTGCGTGAATATTCATAGAAATAGGATGGACTGTAGTTTGTTGAGTAGCATTTTCACGACCTAAGGTCACAACAATGACATGTGGCACTTTGTACAAGTTTGCTCTACTGAACGAGTCTATAATCAAGTAATTGTGGGAGATTGGGCATAAATATTTCTTGAAGAATCGAATATTGATCAGACCCATGGGGTTGGAAAGAGGACTCAAAGGGATATGACAGAATGCAATTTCAGACCCTGGAGATCCAAAATTACATAGATACAACAGATTAAATATCAAGCTCCTAGAAGGCAAGAAAAAACATGCATTCAAGGATCACTGCGCTAAGGACCACACATCAACAGTCAAGGGTAAGTCTCCTATAGCAAGGTATGTATGATTAATGTTTACATTTGAATTTTGAGTATCATCTCTAACATATGTTTTTGCAGGACAACATAAGTATATACAATGTCTTGGTTATATCTCTATGTCTCTATATACCATAATTAGTTTTTCAGATGTCCTATTCTTGATACTACACATTTCATGCTACATATTCTTGATGCTACACTCAGTTTGCTAAAAGTATATGATGTTGTAAGTTCATGTTACTTGTATGTCATCAGTTTTTATTGTATGTATCTTTAGGTCAATTTTGGATATATTCTTGCATAGAGTCCAGGCATATATCAAGAGTGGGAGTCATGGTCTACTGCTGCAACAAAGTCAACAACAAAGTGACAAGCACACTTCAGGTACACATTGTAATTTTAATTTGTATTTATTCATTATTATGCACTTACATGTGTTTTGCAGGTAGAGGTATGTTGAAGGGTATTTTGTTTTGTTTTCTGATTGATTTTGCTGGGAAAATTTTACATGCAAGTAGAAGAAGATTCAAGTACAACTTCAAGCAATAATTCAAGACCAGAAGCATCAAATCAAAGGAAGCATTGCAGTGGGACATCTTTTGAAGACATGAAAACCATCTGTATATTGTGAAGAAGTGTCAAGGCCAAGAGTCATCATTGTAAAGTTGTAAAAGAGTCATTGTAAAAGTATCATCATTCGAAGAGTCATTATTGTAAAAGAGTCAATTTTCCTAGAGTTGAAAAGGCATTATTGGGAGGTATAGGAGTCTCTATTGGGATGATGTCATGGTTGGGTTACAGGTCATAGTCTGATTGGTGTTCAATAAAGTACAAGAAAATAATTGTAAATCATATTGTATCGTGGATCATTGTCCCTGGTACGAGATTCCACACTCTTGTCTCTTTAATAGTCATTATAGGGTGGCAGGGAAGTGCTAGGTTGGTGTATGAAGTCACCTATAGGTTGGAGCCTATGAACACTTCAGAGTGGTAGGTTGATCTAGGATGTTGGGGCATCCATTCAGTTGACTACTGAAGAAACCAGGGCGTTGGGCACCCTTCCAGTGGGAGCTGGAGAAGAATGCTTTTCTAGAATTATAGGAAGTTGTTGCTTTAATTTCAGTTAGGGCTTAATATTAAAGAATTTATTATAGAAGCATTCGGTGGTTTTTGACCCAGAGGGGGTTTTCCACCTAAAATTCTTGTGTCTATTGTGTTCTTTTATTTACTATTATTACTGCATAAACATTAATAATAATTGAAGAATAACTAATGCTCTGAAAAGATTTAAAAGTGCTCATTGCTAAGGAATACTGATTCACCCCCCCTTTCATCAACAAAGACTATCACAAACTTGTCCAGTTAAGGATGCAACGCATTGTTCATAAAACACATGGAGGTGGTCAGAGCATTAGTAAGACCAAAAGGAACCACCACAAACTCATAGTGCCTATACCTTGTATGAAATGCAGTCTTGTAGATGTATTCTTCTTTGATGTGCACCTAATGATATCTTGATCTAAGATCAATCTTTGAAAATATTGTTTCTCCCTTTAGTTGATCAAACAAGTCATCAATACTCGACAATGGATACCTTTTCTTGATAGTCACTTTGTTCAACTACCTGTAATCACTGGACAATCTCATAGTACCATCCTTCTTTCTTACAAACAACAATGGTGCACCCCAAGGCGACACACTTGGCCTTGTGTATCCCTTATCAAGCAATTATTTAAGCTAGAACTTCAATTCCACCAACTTTGAAGTGTTCATCCTGTAAGGTGCCATAGATGTTGGCACTGCTTCTAGCATCAACTCAATAGAGAAGTACACTTCCCTATGAGGTGGTAGCTTTGAATCACTACAGCAAACACATCTTGGAACTACTGCAAAAAAGGATACCTCTTCAAGAATTCCTCATCCTCAACATCCCTCCCTTTATCATTGGAAACATGAACTACAAACAATAAGCATTCTTTCATGTGTTTGTTCTTGGCTTTCATAGTTGTAACCATTCTCATTGATGTAGGCTTCTTCTTTCTCTACAAGATTCTCCTTTCCCCATCTTCATCCTGTCACTCAATATCCTTGTCAAAGAAATCCACTTTAGTCATGTCAATGAATAGCTAGTCCATGCCCAAAAGCATATTATATGAACCTAAAGGAAGCACATTTAGATGTGTTGATGTAGGCATATGATTAATTTCAAATGCACAAGATCTCACCCAATGATGAACTCTTCTCTTGGTCCATGTGTGGAGTATCAAAGAAGGTATGTTTCGATGGTTATTTCAGTATCTTTTAATTAGAACTTATAAGCCTTTTGCATTAGAAACTTAGACAATAATAAGGATTTATAGCAAAACACGTGAGATTAATAGAAAACGCTGATAATTGTCATTCCTATGTGCAGGAGGGAGGGAAAACGGAAAGTGGCCATCCCAAAGGAAAACACAAAGATGAACTAATTGATGTCCCTTTGATGGGAGATCGCGTGCAAACCAGATCAAAACGGACCAACCCAGGAAAGGAAGCAAAGATACCAACTTGGAGCAGAAAAGGAAAGAAGTGACTCAGGATTAACGATTCTGCGAATCCCTCGGGATCTTAGATCCTGAGGGATCGCTATTTTATCTATTTCTACATCTAGATATCTATGTCATCATCCTTATATAAGGGATAGCATTGTTGGCTAGAAAGAGGACTTTTTATGTAATTTCTTTTAAGAAGGATCAAGACTATGATCTTTATGTTTTGTTAAAGACTGGAGTTACTGTAATTCTACTTCATGCATTAATACAGACTTGGTTACTCTTTTATCTTTGAGCCTGGATCAATCTTAAGCGATGTACCCCTGGAGGCTAAGGGCCCGGCCCTGGAGGACACTTGCTCTTGTACCATTACGCGTGGTTTCTGTGTGGTTTGTTTATCGACATGATCTAGTAATTTGTTGTGTTTTAAGAATGTTTATATTACATGCTCTGTTATGTTTAACTCATTTAACGTTCCTGCAAACAAAAGTCTTGTATTGACGCTGCATCATGTTACCAATTCTTTAAGTGTTGGTTAATCTCTACAGGATATTGTCATTCCATTACAGATTTTTATGCGATTGTGCTTTAGCATTACAGCATTCATCTTGAAGAGTCTGATTTCACATAGTTATTGAATCCTTGGATGTTACTATTTTCATCTTGAGATGCAATCGTATGCTTCTATTTAGAGCGATAACAGAGTCAGATTAAGCACATTGTGTTTATATGGTTTTTAGTATTATTTCATCTTGGATCCATAGGTAGTGTTGTTCCATAGTATGTGTATATCTTTTAAGAGCAAAGGATTGATGTTTGGATTGGTGTGATTAAATAGAGTTACAGCTTGACGAACTTGGTTGCTGTTCCATTTCAATTGTTGTTCCATTTCAATTGTTGTTCCATTTCTGAATTGCTGTTCCATTTCAAGATTGCTAATTTGTTGTTTTGTTTACTTGCCACTTCTTATTTGTTAAGTATGGTCTCAGGCTGTAGTGAGCATCGACATCTGCTACCTGGCTCCCAGACCTCTAACCTGCTCCCATCAGTTATGAAAGGGATGGGTTATTGCTACCGAACCCTTGACTGATGTGTTGTTTTATTTCATTGCTATTTTCTTTACTTGTCATTTCATTTCTATTCATTAAGGACGATCTCAGGCTGTAGTGAGTGTCAGCATCTACTACCTGGCTCCCAGACCTCGGATCTGTTCTCATCAGTTACGAAAAGGATGGGTTATTGCTACCGAACCTTTGATTGATGTATTACTTGGTGTGATTTAGCCTTTTGAAGTAGTTAAGTTGTAGACATGCATTAATTTACTCTTGTAGTTTTCAAAGTTGTACTACGAGCATTACTCTGACAAATGCTAAGCCTCAGATTGAGACACTCTTTGAAATAACAAGATGTTCCCGGATTGACATATTAATGTGAGGTAACTAGAGGTGAAAGAGACCCTTTTTATAGCTCTACATTTTGGTGCCATTGCTGGGGAAAGAGTGTAGCCATTTGTTTTTTTCAGGGTAGTGTACGAACCTGCTAGGAAAGAATTGGGTTTTGAAAACGGAAGGTAAGAACCTATGAACGGAGCATGTAAAAGCCCTGCTCGTTTGCCCGCTTTCCTGTAGATTTGTTGCTATCTTTTTAAGAAGGATTTAGTAGTTAAATTGAGTGCATGACTAAGCAGAAAAAGCCGGAGAAAAATCCCAAACCTTTGCCAAAGCCAGAAAAAGCTAAGGGGCCGGTGACCCTTGGTCGATCAACCTTCATAGACGAAATCTATAAGAAAGCCAAATCTCAGCCTTCAGTAGGACCCAGGAAATTTATTTCCAAACAGCGTACTAGCTCCCTTCAGGCCACAGATTCACCATCTGTAGCCTTCGTTGAGGTGCATAGTAAAACTAACGAACAAGACTTTCAAGAAATTGAAAATTCTATTCCAGAACGATTGCAAGAAGGTAATTTCCGTAATCTTTGTGAAGGCGAAGGGGAAACAGGGGAGACTGAGGAGCCGAGATCTCCTCTCAGGATAAAACATCCCTTGAATAACCTAGACAAAGGGAGTGCGGTAAAAATTATTATTGAAGGGATCCAATCCTTTCAGACAAAAATCCCAGATAGAGGAAGTGCTATTAAAACTGTTCCTATCAAAGATATTCCCTCTCAACCTAGGAATACCCTCTTAGATATTCCAGAAGGTTATTGGCACATATTTGACCCAATGGCTCAAAATCCGCCAAACACCCAAACCTCTACATTACAATACCCCATAGTGGATTCTGCAGCAAATGCCCCCATGAAAGAAATCCCTCTTCAACATATCCCTACATTTCACGGGCTTACATCGGAAGACCCGGATGCATTTTTATTTGAATTTGATGTACTGTGCAGGGGATATGATTACACCACTGACCCCTAGAAACTAAAACTGTTCCCCTCTACTCTGAAAGGGGCTGCTTTAAGATGGTTTATGGGATTAGGTGGTGGGTTTATAAATAACTGGGAACAAATGAAAGAATCATTTTTAAAAAAATATCAAGACTATTGCAGGTCTAGAGAACTAAAAGATGAAATATTTCAGATGATCGCTAGATCAAATGAAACATTAGAAGAATATGTGGAACGTTTCCAATATAATCTACAAATATCTCCCTATGCATCACTGCCTTTGCTTGATAACGTGTTGAAAATATCATTAATAAGGGGCATGAAAGAGCAATGGATTGAAACATTAAACATTATGTGTAAAGGGGATATTTATAAAGAAAGTTTTGTTGACATAATTGATTTATGCATCAGGAGTTCAAGAGGCAGTACACGAATCAAACCAGCAGAACATGATCGGTTTGTAAGAGAAAACAAGATCCCATCAGAAGGAGTAACGCGTGTGGAAATTGGAAATTTATTTGAAAATTTTAAAATTGATATACTAGGAACACTGACTACACAATTGGACGTTTTGCAGGCCAAGCAGAAGAAAATGGAGGCAGAACAGAATTTAGCAATCTTCTGCCCCAGATGCAGGAAGAAGCATAGCCATAAGGAGTGTCCACTAGATACAATCCAGACATGCGCCATCTGTACAAGGGATCACTCTATAGAAAGTTGTCCCTCATTACCTGGACTGAAAGCGGTATATAAGGAGGCAGAAGAAGAACCAGAAGCAGTATATTTACTCAACCAGTGCCGCCAGTGGCAACCACGACAAATTGGTATGTTTTCAAACCCAGCTCCTCATTTTTAGTATCCGCAGTACAATACTCAATAGTATAATACATGGAAAAGTCAGTTTCAGCCCCCATTACCAAACTGGTCATCACAGTCATATCCTTCTACGAACCCGTGGCTAAATCAGATAAGCCAATCTGGTTGGTCGAATCCTCCTTATCCCCCACCATACTGGCAAAACAACCCATACCCACCACAATGGACTCCCCCCACTTCACAAGGTTCAGTCTGGCAGACTAACTGACAGATACCAACACAGCAGCCAGTAGGAAATATTCCTTTCCCTCAACCTATACTGCCATCTTTACAGCAAAATCCCCAATCTAATCTGAGACCCCAACTCTCAGCCCAGTCCAATCCCAATCCAAATAACAGACCGGTCCAAGCTCTCCAAATTTTAGAAACACCAGAAGAAGGACCCGATCTGAGGGAGTGCAATGATCTTCAGCTAAGATCTGGGCGTATTATCCAAACTGAGGGAAATAAAACAGTTGAGATTGAAGATCGGTTACCTAGAGAACATCTGTCACAAGAGGAGGATGTGAATAGACAACAAACTCATAATCAAGCAACCACATCCTCTCCCTCGTTCCCAGAACGATTAGTCATACCTCGACCTATAAAGCAACCTAATTTTGACATTCTGGGAGAATTACAAAATTTGTACATAAAAATTCCATTCCTTCAGGCCATTCAAGACATCCCGATATACGCAAAAACTATTAAAGCATTGTGCATAAAAAGACCAAGGAGGAATATAATAGATAATCCAAGAGTTCAAGTAGTCGGCACTTTATCTGACCTATTATTAGGAAAGGAAACACCCATTAAGTATGAAGACCTAGGAAACCCAATAGTAACTGTTCAAATTTACGGTTAAACCTTGCCCAATGCCTTAGTTGATCTTGGAGCTGCAATCAATATATTGGCAACTGCTACTTGCCAAAAGCTAGGCATTACATCTGTAGAACCCACCTCCACTATGCTACAATTAGCAGATTGATCTGTGGTTAGGCCAGAAGGCATACTACATGATGACATGGTCTCAGTTGACTCCAGGGAATACCCAACCGATTTTCTGATAATAAATCCTAAAACCCAACTTGATGGACATCCATTGATCTTAGGAATACCTTGGCTCGCTACCGCTGATGCCTATATCGGCTGTCGGCAAGGGAACATGATCATAACCAAGGGGGCGGATATCAGGAATTTAGTACTATATCCCCCAACGCAGCCAAGCATCACAATAATTAAAACTAATAGGCACCCTGTATCATATCTTACTGATAACATTAGATCTCCATTAACTATACAATAAGCACTTGAGTTCAAAGACCAAACAGAAGATGATGCCATCAATAATTTCATTAGTCAAACTGACCTCACATCTCGTACCCAGTGTCATATGATAAAAGCAGCATTTGATAACGAAGTAAAAGAGGAACTACTGAAAGATACACATGATCACACAATCCCTGTCACTTCAGTTGCACATAGTAAAATTGTGGAAATTGAACCTGAAAAAACCTTAAACATTAACGCCGACCTTGCACCCGAACAAGAAACAAAGCTCATCCATATCTTAAGGAAATATAAAGAAGCATTTGCATGGGATTACCCTGATATGAAAGGAATTGACCCTCAATTATGTGCACACCGCATCTACATAGAAAATGATGCAAGACTTGTTAGGCATCCTGAGAGAAGAATAAATCCTCATCTAAAAGAAGTAGTAAAAGCCGATCTTCAAAAACCGACAGATGTTAATTTCATCTACCCTATCTCTGATAGTAAATGGGTCTCCCCGCTTGTGGTCGTACCAAAAAAGAATAGGAAGTGGAGAATCTGCGTGGACTACAGGGAGTTAAATAAAGCAACGCAAAAAGATCACTTTCCTCTCCCATTCATCAACCAAGTATTGGACACTTTGGCAGGGAAGAAATTCTTTTCTTTCCTCGATGGCTTCAGTGGGTATAACCAAATACAAATTGCCCCTGAAGATCAGGACAAAACTACTTTTACTTGTCCTTGGGGAACATTCGCCTACCGAGTTTTACCTTTTGGCTTATGTAATGCCCCTGCCACATTCCAAAGGGCTATCCTTAGCATTTTTGCAGATCTAATAAATGAAGGACTGGAAGTATATATGGACGACTTTACTCCATACAGAGATGAGTTTGATCCAGCATTGGACACGCTAGAAAAAGTCCTACAATGTTGCATAGCTACCAGGCTTTGCTTAAGCCATGAAAAATGTTACATGATGATAACGGAAGGACTTATTTTAGGACACTATATTTTAGCAGCTGGCATTCAGGTAGACCTAGCCAAAATCCAAATACTTTTGCTTATTCCTACTCCTACTACTCTTGGATTCTCTGGTTACTACAGAAGATTTATAGAACATTATTCATGTATTGTTGTACCATTGTATGCACTAACTGGTAACGTTGATTTTCTTTGGACAGAAAAATGTGAACGTGCCTTCAACGATCTGAAGAAGCTCATATCTACAGCCCGAGTCCTTTGGGGAGAAAATTGGGATTTTCCATTCCAGATATCATCTGTTGCCTCAGACACAGCCATTGGAGCGGTCCTTGGACAGGAGGAGGATAGAAAACCATATGCAATTTATTACATTAGCAAAAATATATCCCCTGCTGAATTAAATTATACTGTCACTGAAAAAGAATTTCTAGCTGTTATACATGCTGTCAATAAATTCAGACATTACATTACTGGATATCCTGTTATCTTGTACACAGATCATTCTGCTATAAAATATTTAGCAAACACGCCTATCACAAATGGCAGAATAACTAGATGGCTAATTTTATTGCAGGAATTTGATATTACAATCAAGGATCGACCCGGGAAAAAAAACACGGTAGCTGATTTCCTCTCAAGAATGCCAAAACCAGTTGATGCAGCAGCAGTTGAAGATCAATTTCCAGATGAGCATCTCTTTGTCGTTGCTGTTCAAACACCCTGGTATGCTGATGTTGCCAATTACCTAGCAGTAGGTAAGTTATCAAAGCATCTAACCCCTAATGAGCGAAAACAGATTGTTTAGCGAAGTACCAGATTTTCCTGGATTGGGGGCTATTTGTTTCACACAGGGGCAGACATGCAAATTAGGAGATGCGTTCGACAAGACGAAATTTTTGATATATTGAAAGCATGCCATGACCAACCATTTGGTGGACATTTCGCTGATTGCAGGACTGCACATAAAGTATTACACACAGGGTATTATTGGCCCACAATTTTCAAAGATGCAAAGAAATTTGTCCAAGCATGTGACAATTGCCAGAGAGCGGGACGCCCTAGTCAGTCGGATGAGATGCCTTTGAAGCCACAGCTAGTCATCGAACCATTTGAGCGTTGGGCTCTTGATTTTGTGGGACTAATAAACCCACCATCAAACCAAAAAACATACATTTTGGTGGCAACAGAATACGTCACCAAGTGGGTTGAAGCATAGGCCTTGCCTAGAGCTACAGAAGAATCTGTCATACAGTTCCTGCTCCATCTATTTGTACGCTATGGCCTCCCTAGAGAGATAATTACAGATGGAGGGCCACAGTTTGCTGGGAACGGAATAGTTGCAACACTCAACAACTATCATGTCCAGCATAAAATTACCACCCCATATCACCCACAGGCAAATGGGCAAGTAGAAAGTAGCAATAAGATAATAGAAACAATTCTAACAAAAACTGTTGCATCACATAGACGTGATTGGGTTGCCAGACTACCTGAAGCACTATGGGCTTATAGAACAACATGGAGAAGCACCACTGGTCACTCACCTTACCAGATAATGTTTGGAAAACAACCTATTTTCCCTATAGAATTTGAAATCCAAACATTACGAACAACACAAGAAGTTGGTTTAGACTTAACTGAGGCACACACTAATCGACTACAACAGATCAATGAGCTGGATGAAATTAGGCTCTCTGCACTTCAACACACTGCCCTAATACAACAACAGAGAGCTAAATGGCATGATGCTCTCATTAAAAATAGAGTCTTCCACGAAGGAGACTGGGCTCTTTTATATGACTCCAGGTTTCAGGACTTCCCCAGGAAACTCCAGACTCGTTGGCTGGGACCATATGAAATCCAGAAAGTACATGATAATGGTACCCTTACCTTGATTACTATTGATGGTTCTGGATATAACTTTAAGGCAAATGGCCATCGAGTTCGTCTCTATCGCAAACCACTTACTCGGGAGTCCTTCTGCCAACAGCTACGCCAAGATTCAGATATGGAGATCTTAGGGGAGGAAGACAAGTCTTCCTCACCTGTAACTCACTAAGAAATTTACTTTCCCTTACAATTTGTACATAGCTTCTTGAATTATTTTTGTACATATCTTTGCAACAGGCTTTGTTACTTTTGTTGTTCCTTTTTTTCAAAGGGAATAACAATTTTGGTTTTTGTTGTTCCTTTTCTAAAAGGAACAGCACTTGTGATTTTTGCTATTCCTTTTCCAAAAGGAACAACACTTGTGATTTTTGTTGTTCTTTTTCCAAAAGGAACATCACTTGTGATTTTTGTTGTTCCTTTTTCAAAAGGAACAACGCTTGTCTGTTTTTGTTGTTCCTTTTTCAAAAGGAACAACACTTGTGTTTTGTTGTTTCTTTTCCAAAAGGGACAACACTTTTTGCTTTCTATTGTTCCTTTTCCAAAAGGAACAGCACTTGTGTGTTTTGTTGTTCCTTTTTCAAAAGGAACAACACTTGTGTGATTTTGTTGTTCCTTTTCCAAAAGGAACAACACTTTTGATTTTTGTTGTTCATTTTCTAAAAGGAACAACACTTTTTGCTTTCTGTTGTTCCTTTTCCAAAAGCAACAACACTTGTGTGTTTTGTTGTTCCTTTTTCAAAAGGAACAGCACTTGTGTGTTTTTGTTGTTCCTTTTTCAAAAGGAACAACACTTTTGATTTTTGTTGTTCCTTTTTCAAAAGAACGACACTTGTTTGATTTTTCTGTTCCTTTTCAAAAGGAACAACACTGTTGATTTTTACTGTTCCTTCCTCCAAACGAACAGCAGTTGTGAACTGATGTTGTGCCCTTCCTCGAAAGGAACACTACTTATATGATTTTTCTCTCCTTGTGAAACAACTTGTTCCTTCTGCTATTCTAAATTAAGGATGCTTATTGCTAATGTTCTTTCAAGTCTTGTTGAATACGGCTATGCACTTATGTGATGGAAACAAAAGCACAACATACGGAAATCAGTAAATCATAAATTTCTATCTTTAAAAGAGACCGCCTTGAATTGGTGAAAGGATGCAGGGAAAGACATGCTTATTCATCATATTTTGCTACCATTGTTCTACTAATTCCGTTCTGATTGGTTATCTGTATCATGATGGTTCCTTTTTAATCCTCTCTGATTATCATTCAGCAATAAAAGCAAAGGATATATACCTTTCTATTGGGATATTAAGACTTTTTCCACCATTCCTACTCTTAAGGAGTGTTGAACCACCCTTTGTGTATAAACAGGAAAGGCTCTTTATTAAAACAAGAAGAAAAAAGAGGGAAGAAAAACATGGTTGCTAAATTGTAAAACTGCAAGATAGGAAGTCTCATTACGAGCTGGTCTACCATGATCATCAGGGCGGAAGCGAAGTGGCATTCCCACTATGGCCAACACACCTAGGAAATGGTCTAAAAGGTATATCAAACAAATAACCCTTGGAACAGGAGGTCTCATCACGAGCCGGCCTGCCCACTATTCGCTCCTCCCTCGTGAATGGAATTATGACTAACTGGTCACCAAGCCAACATAATGGCCTACATTTTGACATTACACAACGCTTCCTGGCATACACAAAGGACTATGGTTCCAGGGGTGAAACAAACAACTCTGCCAAGGTTATGGACACCTTTCGGCAGCAGAGCATTGTTAATGGTATTGAAGTCACATTTTTATACCAATAGGTAAGAAGATTGCATCCTCTTGTTTCTTATGTCGTGGTAATTAATTATATAATATTACCCAACCATATAATGCATGACTATATATTATCACCAATCATTACGGAACTAGTGACGGTGACCACATGAGACTCTCTATTTACGGAAAATGTCTTATCCCCGAACTTCCATCAAATCACCGTAGTCCCTTACGTATTAAAGCGATGTAACTTTATACCTCAATTTCAGTAATAGGTTGTTTTTGTAAGCATGGCATATTTCCATATGTTATTCCATAAAGACCTTGCAGCAGAACAGGCGCTGCTCCTTTATTTGACGGCTGTGACAGCCTATCACATTGTGGGGGGGAGGTAACCTCATCATTCCCCACAGCACGTGTTAGTCCGTTATTTGAGAAATTGTGTACTTGGGCACATCACGGCTCAATGGTATTATCTTTTTCTATTTTTGTTTTCTTCTGCATGAGCTGTTGTTCGAAGCCATTTCCACTGCATACGTCGTAGCATTAGAATTTGAACGAGTAATGCACCATCAGCTTCTCTGCGTTTCAACAAACAGCTGTCGTTCCTTTGAGAATTTGCAGTGGAACTATGGGAGGAAGGTCAGTTCGCCGAGAACCACAAGTATTAACTGTTTCAGCTACAGCTCAAAGAATCCTGAAGAAAGCAGGATGGTTGACCTATCTCAACCGCCTGAAGGAGTCCAATGAAGCAGTAGTGATTGAATTTTTACAGAATTTACAGGAATACTACTCCACAGTAAGAGGAAGACGAATAACAGTCACCGATGACATAACAGCAGAAGTCTCGGGACTACCAGCCACTAGACCAGTATGAATGATAAAGAAGGAAAGGCTACAAAAGATTTTAGAAATCTTTCAGGACGAGGGCCAGAGCTTGACAATTCAAGGAAAGGGGGTTCTGCCAGCAACGCTAGGAAATCCATGGGCGGAATTAGCAAAAATCATCCAAAGCTACATCACTTGTGAAGGCAGAAAAGACGTGGTAAGACCACGACATCTTAAACTCCTAGCTGTCTTAAAACAAAAATGTTCTGTGAATTTACCTGCATTGTTGAATTCACTACTTCATGACGTTGCACGAAGCATGAAAAGAGCATAGCATGTAGAGTCAGTCGTCAGCCGCCACAGATTAATTCGGTTGATATTTAACTATAGTCTCACCCAACAGCAGAGCAGTTGGGAAGAACTAATTACCATCATTAATGGAGGGACGGCCACATTTGGACGCCCAAAAAAATGAAAACAAGTTGCTAGCACACCCCAACGTTCAGAAAAACGGAAGCAGGACACTTGCACAACCGACCAACCTGAAAAACAATCTGAAAAACGGAAACATGACACCAGTACACCCGAACAACCAGAAAAACGCAAAAAATCGGCACGGCTCACATGGCTACGAGGAGGGCTGGGGAAGCCCCAGGAAGGCACAAGCAAAGCAATATAAATTGAAGATGAGCAGTTTGCAGAGGCAGAAACAGAAGAAGAAGACAACGAGGAAGCAGAGCAGGCTGCAGAGATAGAAACGGAAGAAGAAAACGACGAGGAAGCAGAGCAGTCTGCAGAGACAGAAACGAAGGAAGAAGACGACGAGGAAGAAGAGCAGTCCGTAGAGGCAGAAACAGAAGAAGAAGAAGAGGAGGCAGAGCAATCTGCAGAGAGATAAGAAGAAAAGGATGAGCAATCTTAAGAGGAAGGAGACGAGAGAAAAGAAGCCGAGCAGTCCGAGCAGGAGGAAGGAATGGAACAGCAGGAAGGTAGCCCATTACAAGACCCATTGGGGGAAGATGAATTGGCCAACATTTTGGCCAATATGGGCGATTATGGCCAACCCCTGAGTCCATCAAACCTCCATGCTGTAGAGAAACCCCAGGAGAAAGATGCACCCGAGGAATCGCATGCAGAAGAGGCGGAAGTAGAAAATCTGTTCGTTCATAATGAGAAGATATCAAAAAACACTGAGTAGGAACAACCCATCCCTAATCAGAAGGCTCCAAAAGAAAATCTGGAGGAAATAAGGGTAGAAGAAGAATTAGCCCAAGAAATAACAGAGCCAAGTAAGGTTCTTACCCCCGAACAGCCACCCCAGGGAGAAAATCAGGAAGCTAGCCACAGTCCAAACCACAACGAACAACCTGTTGTTCCTTCTAAAGAGATGATGGAAATAAGGGAATTACGAAAGGAACAACAGAGATTGTTGAACATAATAGTCCAGCTTCATCAGCAGATTAGGGTTCTAAAGGTGAGGCAAAGGGTAAAAGGGACTTCAAGAATAAAAGGTCTGACCACACCAGTAACATCCCTTAAGGGCAAGAAGTGGAGGACCAGAAGCCATCCCACTGCTCAAAACCCTGACAAAAGCCAAACTGTTGTTTCAAATGAAGCTGAAAAGCAGATTGTTGTTCCAATTGAAAAGGAACATCAGTGGGCTGGAGTTCATGTTAAAATTGAAATGGATGATAAGATGGTTCAGAAGGAGGCACCACTTTCGGTAGTAATAAGGGTTCTAAACTCGAAGCAGCGCAATAAGAAAGTTCAAGTAAAGCTCCCGGCCTCCACGACTACATGGAAGAAGGATCCCAAAACGATAACCCTTCACAAAAATTTGAAGCAGGCCCAGCAAGAAGCAGAAAAGCTTACGGAGCAAACGATCCCCCGAGAAAAATATGAAGAACTACAGCAGCAGCTAAGGAATGTCAACTTATCTGAAAGCCAAGCTTTCGAAGGATGGCGAAGGGAACAAGAGAAAGTTGCAAAGGTAACTCGTAGATTAGATGTAGTTATCAAACAGATGGATACCTTGTGTTCCCTATACAATGACGTCCTAGCAAGTAGAGCCCCTGCCAAGAACTATGCCCTATTTCTAATGGAAAGGTATTTACAATTGAAAATAAAGGTTGTTAAAGCAGGTGCTCCCATGCAAATTAACACTATAGATGATTTTATAAATTGCTGTAAACATTATGGGGTAAAAGTGCAAAGGTTATTGTGTGAATTTTACTTGCATAACCTTGTACTAGAACAAGAGACCGAACTGAACCCTGGCCCTTTTGTTGGGAACATTCAATTGCAAACATTTATCTCATTTGCAGTCAATCAAATTAAATGGCTTAAAGCCTACAACTCTTTTCAAAGACAAGAAAACAAAATAGATCTATGGGTAAGAGCTGAGCCTAGGGACCCAGAACAGTTATGGAGGAGACATAGAAATCTCATGAAAGCTCCAGGAGTGATTGAAGCATTAGGAACCATGCATGAAGCAATCATTCAGCAGGGACTTGAATACTTTTCCTCTATTAAAGACCCTGTCGTTGAAGCAACTAAATGTTGATATCGAATATCTAATCTGAACATCCAGCTCAGAGAACCATTTAAGTATGAGAATTTTAAACTTGTTGGTAACCTATTTCCCCTCTACGGAAAAAAAAATTTGAGGGCAGAGCCATCCTGGTTAGGATATAGGTTCCGGAGTCCAATTATTTGGCATCCTGCACCTGGATACCAAGCCCTGTATGAGATGCCTGAGGGTCAGATAGGCCATTTCTTAGATCATTTAGTTTCGCATCACGGCTGTAGGCCCTCACACGATATTCCATCTCCAGCCTACTCACTCACTGCCTTACATGTCAACTACAATATTTTCATGAGGCCATGAAAAAGGGTAACCTGGGGTTGTGTGGAGTATCAAAGAAGGTATGTTTTGATGGTTATTTTAGTATCTTTTCATTAGGACTTATAAGCCTTTTTTCATTAGAAACTTAGACAATAATAAATATTTATAATAAAACATGTGAGATTAATAGAGAACGCTGATAATTGTCATTCCTATGTGCAAGAGGGAGGAAAAACGGAAAGTGGCCATCCTAAAGGAAAAGACAAAGTTGAATTAACTGTTGTCCCTTCGTCGAGAGACCGCGTTCAAACTAGATCAAAATGGACCAACCCAGGAAAGGAAGTGGAGATACCAGCTCGAAGCAGAAAAGGAAAGAAGTGACTCAGGATTAACGATTCTGCGAATCCCTCAGGATCTTAGATCCTGAGGGATCGTTGTTTTATCTATTTCTGCATCTAGATATCTCTGTCATCATCCTTATATAAGGGATAGCGTTGTTGGCTAGAGGGGGATGACTTTATGTAATTTCTTTTAAGAAAGATCAAGACTATGATCGTTACGTTCTGTTAAAGACTTGAGTTACTGTAATTTTATTTCATGCATTAATACAGACTTGGTTACTCTTTTATCTTTGAGCCTGGATCAATCTTAAGCGGTGTACCCCTGGAGGCTAAGGGCCTGGCCCTGGAGGACACTTGCTCTTGTACCATTATGCATGGTTTCTTTGTGGTTTGTTTATCGACGTGATCTGGTAATCTGCTGTGTTTTATAACGTTTATGTTACATGCTCTATTGCACTTAACTTATTTAATGTTCCTACAAACAAAAGTCTTGTATTGACAGTGCATCATGTTACCAATCCTTTAAGTGTTGGTTAATCTCTACAGGATACTTTCATTCCATTACAGAGTTTTATGCGATTGTGCTTTAGCATTATAGCATTTATCTTGAAGAGTCTGATTTCACATAGTTATTGAATCCTTGAATGTTACTGTTTTCTTCTTGAGATGCAATCTTATGCTTTTATTTAGAGCGATAACAGAGTCAGATTAAGCGTGTTGTGTTTATATGGTTTTTTTAGTATTATTCCATCTTGGATCCATAGGTAGTGCTATTCCATAGTTTGTGTACATCTTTAAAAGCGAAGGATTGATGTTTGGATTGGTGTGATTAAATAGAGTTACAGCTTAACGAACTTGGTTACTACTTATTTCTAACTTGCTGTTCCATTTTAGTTGTTGTTCCATTTCTAAATTTCTGTTCCATTTCAATTGCTATTCCATTTCAATTGTTGTTCCATTTCTGAATTGTTGTTCCATTTCAGTTGCTATTCCATTTCTAAATTGTTGTTCCATTTCAATTGCTATTCCATTTCAAGATTGTTGATTTGCTATTTTCTTTACTTGCCATTTCTTATTTATTAAGGCTAATCTTAGGCTGTAGTGAGCATCGGCATCTACTACCTGGCTCCCAAACCTTTGATCTGCTCCCATTAGTTATGAAACGAATGGGTTATTGCTACCGAACCCTTGACTGATGTGCTGTTTTATTTCATTGCTATTTTCTTTACTTGTTGTTTCATTTCTATTTATTAAGGACGATCTCAGGCTGTAGTGAGCGTCAACATCTGCTACCTGGCTCCCGGACCTCGGATCTGTTCTCATCAGTTACGAAAAGGATGGGTTATTGCTACCGAACCTTTGACTGATGCATTGCTTTGTGTGATTTATCCTTTTGAAGTAGTTAAGTTGTAGACACACATCAATTTACTCTTGCAGTTTTAAACAACTATACTACGAGCATTACTCTAACAAATGTTAAGCCTCAGATTGAGACACTCTTTGAAATAGCAAGACGTTCCCGGATTGACGTATTAATGAGAGGTAACTAGAGGTGAAAGAGACCCTTTTTATAGCTCTACAAAATGGACAAACAGAAATGAAAACAAAGCGGTCATTTACGCGTTTTTTATGCAAAAAATGACATTTAGTCGCTTTTGGCGCTTTTAAGGGATGACGTCAGCATGACATCATCGGCAGGTCCCGGGTACAGATGAGTGACATGGTATCTAATGGGACGGTGACGTGGCAACGATACGATGGCAGGGCGTGGGCGGGAAACGAATGAGGTGGCAGTAACGTGGCAAAGCATCGGCGGGGCAGAGATGACGTAATGGGGAAGGCATGGTGCCGACATCACAAGGGGGTAAGTGGTTTCTGGTTTTTATTGCACTTCTTTTGCATAGAAGTGGTTTTAGAGGAGGGGGATCTGCCATAGCCAGGAGGGCGACGCATGGCAGGAGTACGACGAGAAAACCACCCTTCTCCCGGACGTTAACCCTCGGCACATATGTGATTTGAATAGGATATGGAGAAATGATTTTACACAAGAAATGTAGCTTCTTTTCATTGAGGAAAGTCAAAACTTGACTTGACATTTCACGCAAATGAGCTGAAAGCAGGACTTGTTGGGGAAGTCCCAAGGTCCTTTAGGGGAATGTTAGTTAGAGATTGTTTTTGGGGGGGAGTGAAGGGGAGTTAAACATGCTTCCAAACCTTGCCATCAAACACTTCCTTGGTACTCCTGCTTCTAATGAGATGAGATTTCTTTGTTTAGGTCAAAACTGAAGATGATCTTGCTTCTGCAACCCCAAGCTACCTACTCAGCCTAATACACCTAGCATTTTTTGTTACTTTCGGACGGGTACAATTAGACTTGCAAACCCTGATTGCTTTTTTCTTCTTTTTTTTTAACTACCCTCCTATCTAAAAACTACCCTTATTTCTTCCAAGGGCCCAGATTAGACAGTTGGGCACCTTCATTCTCCACCTAGCTAGTAATCTGCCAAGCTTAAACTGTTTGGACCGATTTTCTTTCTCTATTTTCTAAAACAAGCAATTTAAACCTAGGGAGGCCAAGATTAAGCTGTTGGCCCTCCCTTAACTGTGAAATTCTTCAAAAATAGAACTTTTGTAGCATGAAAAGGATGAACATTTTTGGCACTTCCACTGTCAATCATGAAAAAATAGCAGGTCAAACTGCCTTATTTTTTATTCTTGCTGCAATCTGAAATTTCCATGTTTTGGAAGCCATTGATCTGAATTCTTGCAACTTGTATATATTCCTTATGATCTGATCTGTGCAAACCTTACAGCTTTGTCTCTTGTTGGTTTCTCTGAGTACTTATCATTTTCTTCATACCTCCTAAGTCCTTTTGTTGATTTCTCATGGTGGATTCAAAATATACACCAAAAGGTGATGTAGTTTCCTGATTTTCTTCAAAATTTGTTGCATTTGGTTCCCTATCTAATTGATGTAAATAAAAATGTGAAAATACACATATTTATGTACAATATGTAGTTGTGCTATGCTCATCCAAGGGGATCAAAATAATGTTTGAGCATTCTCCCATTGACTGGGCCTTCTTCAGTTTGTAGCATGAAAAGGATGAACATTTTTGGCACTTCCACTGTCAATCATGAAAAAACAGCAGGTCAGACTGCCTTATTTTTTATTCTTGCTGCAGTCTAAAATTTCCTTGTTTTGGAAGCCATTGATCTGAATTCTTGCAACTTGTATATATTCCTTATGATCTGATCTGTGCAAACATTACAGCTTTGTCTCTTGTTGGTTTCTCTGAGTACTTATCATTTTCTTCATACCTCCTAAGTCCTTTTGTTGATTTCTCATGGTGGATTCAAAATATACACCAAAAGGTGATGTAGTTTCCTGATTTTCTTCAAAA
The DNA here is from genome assembly GCA_000404065.3 of Pinus taeda. Taxonomy (NCBI): domain Eukaryota; kingdom Viridiplantae; phylum Streptophyta; class Pinopsida; order Pinales; family Pinaceae; genus Pinus; species Pinus taeda. The sequence goes on from APFE030954719.1 coordinate 92,294, forward strand.
TTTGCTGCATTTGGTTCCCTATCTAATTGATGTAAATAAAAATGCTGAAAATACACATATTTATGTACAATATGTAGTTGTGCTATGATCATCCAAGGGGATCAAAATAATGTTTGAGCATTCTCCCATTGACTAGGCCTTCTTCAGTATCTGTGCCATCCAAACTCTTCAAAAAATAAGTGTTGTTACCTTGTACGACTTGGATCACAAATGGTCCTTTCCAAAGAAAATCAAATTTCCCATGTTTCCCTTTATCTTCCCTCCTGGGGTCCCATTTCAACACTTTGTTTCCTATAAAAAAGTCTTCAGCTTTTGTTCTTTTATCAAAGATATTTTTGAGTTTATCTTGTAACACTTGAGTTATGTGATAAACGTGTTCTCTTGTTTGTTGTAGGTAGATAGTTTGATTGATTCTTCTTTGGATATCATTGGGTTCAGCCTGAATCTCTTGCAACAACTTGATAACAGGGATTCCCAGAGATGAAGGGAACTTGGCCTCCATCCCATAAACTAACTCATATGGGCTTGTCCCAATGGATCTCTTGGTTGTCAATATGTCTGCCCATGAGGCATTTACAAGATTTTTGTGCCAATTCTTTTTGTTTTCCTCTAAGATTTTTTTGATGATGCTAATGAGGCTCTTATTAGATGCCTCAGCCAGACCATTACCTTAAGGGTAATAGGTTGTGGAGTTACCTAAGGTGATGTGAAATTTATGGCAAAAACTGATCATTTTCTTGGATCTAAAGGCAACAGCATTGTCTGTAATGATTTTGTCAGGGCAGCCAAATCTAGACAGAATGTTGGTTTTAAGGAATTGGATAATGGTGGAGTCATTGGCCTGCCTGCATGGGATGGCCTCAATCCACTTGGTGAAGTAATATGTGGCTGTTAGAATCCATTTGTACTGGCCAGAAGATGATGGGTGAATTTCTCCAATGAATTCCAAACCCCATTGTTGAAAAGGCTTCTCTGTTGTAATGAGCTTAAGGGGTAAGGGCAACAGCTTCCTTTTTCCTTCAAAGGTTTGGCACTTGTGACATGAGACAACAAACTTCTTGACATCTGCAAAGAGGGAAGGCCAATAGTAACCAACCCTTAGTATCTTGTCAACAGTAGATTTCCAATACAAATGTCCTCCACAGTCCCATGCATGAAACTCCTTCATAACATTGTTAGTTTCATTCATATTTAAACAATTAAGCAATATTCCTTCATGATTTTTCCAAAATAGGGCACCATCTAAGACACAAAACTTTGATGCTTTCATCTTTAAAAATCTCTTTTTGGTCTTGGACAATCCTGGGGGAGAAAATGGGTTTAACAATATGAAACAAATATCAGCATACCATGGAGATTGCAAGAAGGTTTCATTGATCTGTGGAGTCACCAGCTCCTGTTCATTGTCCAGTTGATTAATGTCTAAGGCTTGAAAATTTGTTTCGGACAACAGTTTGGCTAGACCTTGTCCCTTAATTAGCTTGGTGGGCTTTATCTCAATGTCGTACTCAAGGATATTGGCAATCCATTTACCTCTTTTGCCTTCTAATCCCTCTTGAGTTAATATGTCTTTTACAACAGCACTTGGAACATAAGCAATCACATGGGAAAATAAAGTATAAACACTAAAGTCTTTGATGGCCTTCACCAGGGCATAGGCCTACTTTTCCATGATTTGGTACTTCAAGGGGGCATCCCTAAAAGCTATGCTAAAAAAGGAAATGGGCTTCTCATTTCCTTGATCATCTTTTTGTAATAAAACAACAGCAATGGTGTGTTGGGAAGCAAAGGAGAAAATGATAAAATCTCTGTCAAATTGGGGACTGGTTAGGACCGATGTCTAAGTCAAGGCAGTTTTTATGCCCTCGAAGGCTTGCTTAGCCTCCAATGTCCATTTTACTTTGGAATCATTCTTCAACATGTTGTTTAGTAATCTTATCAACTCAGCTAGGTTTGGAATAAATCTTCTTAGGAAGTTGATTTTTCCTAAAAAGGCTTGCAATTCTTTAATGTTTCTTGGATGGGGGACTTGAAGAATGGCTTGAATTCTTTCCAGATCAATTCTAATACCATCTTTTGAAATGATATGGCCTAGCAACTTACCTTCCTCTAGACCAAAGAGCGACTTCTTAGGATTCAAGGATATGCCTTATTTTCTACATGTTAGGAACACTTGTCTTAGGTGTTTTAGATGTTCTTGATCAGATTTTGAGAAAGGGGTTAGGTCATCAAGGTAGACCACTAAGAAATCATGAATTTCTTTAGCAAATGCTATGTCCATGGCCCTTTGAAAAGTAGCACCTGCATTCTTAAGTCCGAAAGGCATTTTGACATATTTAAATGTTCCCCATGGTGTTGTAAATGTTGTTTTATCTTGATCATCAGGGTGAACTAGGATTTGATTGAATCTTGAGAAACCATCAAGCAATGAAATTCTTGAAGATCCCACTACTCTTTGTAGAATGTGGTCCATCTTGGGTAATGGGTAATGGTTTTTAAGGGATGCTTGGTTCAAATTTCTCAAACCGACACATAGTCTGATCTCACCTAATTTTTTCCTTGTGGGAACAAGATTGGATACTCATTCTGAAAATCTAATGGGTGCAATGATACTAACTTCAAACATTTTCTTCACTTCTTATTCTCCTTAGTTTCTGCTTGAAAGGCTTTTGATTTGATTTTAAAGGAATGGTATGTTGAATAACAGAAGTGTCATAGGACTTTAGGTCCTCATAACTCCATGCAAAAACATCTTGGAACTCTTTAAACAGATCAACATACTTTGCTTTTTGATCAGAAGGCAAAAACGTAGACAATTTTATTATTTTGGGCTTCTTAGCAGTTCCAATATTGCAATCTTCAATAGCAGCGTTTAGGGGTTGTATGCTTGGTTTCCTGGGGATATCATTTGTGTCAAAGATGTCTTCTAAGGGAGTTAAGCCTGTGGGCAGGAAATTATCTTTCAGGTCAATAACTTCAGCCTCTGCCTCAGCTGTTTCATCAAGGTTCATTTGTTTAAGCTCTTGCACATTTTTGTTATCAACAGTGGTGGGGTGCAGCATTTGATTTACTGTTTCAGCTGATATAGTTTGTTGATGTTGGTTGACTTGCTGTTGTGGGACATCCATGGGATCAACATCAATATTTAGGCCTAAAAATTCTTGCTGTAAAGTCAGAAAATTATTTATTTGTGTATCATTTTCAAACACTTGCCAATCTTTGACATTGTTTGGGACAACAGGCCTGTTCTTTATTTCAGCTGTGAAATAATGATTGGGCTCACAGGGCAACTTGCAGGTGCTAGTAAAGGTTGCTAGGTTGTGCGCATGTATGTTATGGCTTCTAGAAATCTAGTAAGCTGGAATTCAAAGAAGTTATTGAGTATTTCTATGGTAGCATGTCTGTAGGGTCTCAATCTATTATCATTAGTAACAAAGTTACCTTTCATCTGTTAAATGATCAGGTCAGAGTCACCTAGTATGGAAATTTTGGGAGCTCCTAGAGTTTTGATCAATTTAATGCCTAAGAGGAGAGCTTCATACTCTGCCATGTTGTTAGTACATCTAAAGTTTAATCTATAATCATGACCCTCTACATGATTGTTTTGTGTATTATGGATCCACACTCCTGCCCCTGCTCATAGTTTATTCATTGCCCCGTCAAATTCAAGATACCAAAGAATTTCTTTTTCTTGTTCAGCATTGGGAATTTCAGTTATTTTTGGAGTGGGTAGATCAAAATTTTGCATTTCATATGGTTTGTCTGGTATGGTAATTTCATCAATCATTTCAGTAGTTTCAAGGTTTTGGACAATTTGTTGCTCATGTATGTCTGTTTCTTGCTCAAGAGCCAAAGGCTTATCATCAGTTGAAGGATATCCATCATCATTAAACAGGATGAAAGAATCCATATCAGAATGGATTGCATAGATAGGAAATTTTTGGGGCCTCTCCTCACTACTTACCACATATTTCATCAGTGTTTCTTGATACAGTCTCTTTGGTTGCCCAAAGACTGAGATAGTAGCATAGGACATGTCTAATTGCAAAGACCCCTGGAGCTTGGCTCCCCATGATCTTGATAACAACATTCCATGTTTAGGTGGGATATCAGCTACCACCACATCCATTAAAATTGTCTTGTTGGGATATTGGACTAGGGACACACATAAGTCCTTGATTAAACCTAAAAATTTGACTTGACTTGAGTCAAAAGAGAACAATTCTTTGTAGGGCCTTGTGATATCAAGGTTTAGCTTCTCCATTACAGCCCTAGGCATCAAGTTGTGTGAAGCACCTGAGTCAAACATTGCATTATGCAAGACTTTATCATGGATATGCAAACTAACATAAAAAGGTACGATAGCCCCATTAGCAGATTTTCCATCAACTTCAGGGCCAAAAAGGAGCTTAGGTTGATCATCTAATACATTCACATCATCTCTATTCTCTCGCATTTGCAGGGATGTGTTGATTTGCTGCCTATATATATCATGCTTGGCAAGTTCAGCTAAAGGGATAGATATCTTAAGTTTACTAATCTCTGCCTCTAAATCAAACGTTTTTTTTTATTGGATTTTGGCATTGTGAGAGGTAGGTTTACCTCTTGCAATGGGGATATCAGTGATTTTCTCTTTTTCCTCAGTGATTTCTTGAGATATTTCCAATTTGGAAAAGCCTTTAGGGGTGTTGTTTACATTTTCCTTTGAGGGGAAGGATACAAAAGGATGGTTTTTCGAGGGTTGTATGTCAGAAACATCCTCTATGGTGACTTCTTTTGGATTTGGATTCATTATATCAACAATTTCTGTGAGAGTAGCTTTTTCTTTTATCTTCTTATGCTGTTTAGTATCCTTTGATTTGACAGGTTCTGGTATATCTATGGTCCTACTTCTCAACTTGTATTGTTTGTGAACTTCATATACAAATGTATCATAACCTTCTTTGAAGTCAAATGACTCTCCGGACTTGGTTTGGAATTGATTGAAATCATCCTCATCTTGGTCTTCTTGATCTTCCTCTAATAGGAAAACTTGTAGAATTGAGGCTTCTGTGATCCATCATAGTTATAAGAAGAATTTTGGCGTAAATCACATATAGAAGACATTTGTCCATTCTACAAGTAGGAAAACTTGTTGGTCATTCTTTAAACCCATAAAGTTGATATGAGTGTCTTCTATTGGTTCACTAGATGTTGATGCTTCGGTATAATTTTCTTGGAAAGGGGGTCTTATGTCTTGATCTGGGCCATCCCTTCCAACATTTGGATTTTGGTTTTTCCTAAAATTTGGGTTTCTAATAGTAGTGCTTTGCTGTCCATCCCATGATGATTTTCTTTCAACTGTTTCTATCCTATCTCCAAGTCTATGCATACCACTAATGATTGCATCTAGTTTCTGATCTAAGGCTGTTGGTTCTTCTTTAAAAGTAGTTCTTCTCTCAGCTCTTGCTCTATTCCACTTAGCTATCAAGTTTTCCTCAACACTAACCTCTATATTTTGCATTTCTGCTAGGTTTTACGGGGCTCTTTCTCTCAATTGATATGCCATGTCTGAGTCAAATCCATCAGGAAATTCATATAAGGCCAGATTAGGTGGAGGCCTGAGATTCTGTGGGATAGCATTGTAAACATTGTTAAACCTTGCACAATAGTCTAAGATAGTCTCTTGAGGGCCTCTTTTTATAGTATCATACTCAGATAATATGTGAAGTGGGTCTTTCTTTTTCTCCCAATGGTTAAGAAAAGTTTGGTATAGGGCCTCTGGGTCACCTATAGAATTTGCAGGAAGAGCTCTGAACTAGGGCCTTACATCTCCGGTTAAGCTTTGGACAAAAATCCTCATTCTTACACTATCATCATCTATCTCATAGTTTTCAAAGTAGTCTTGCATTTTCTTGGTATGTTGCAAGGCTGTGTACGAACCAGTACCATCAAAATAAGTTATTTTGGTTTGATAATCCTGAGGCATAGGCCTGGATTTACAGGTAATTGTAAAGGTGCATATCTGTTAGCCATATTTGCAAGTATAAGAGGAACAACAGGGATAAATGGAACGATTGTAACAACTGTGATAATGGTAGTATGTGCAGTAGATTGAGGAGTGGAGAAGGTGCTTTGTGAGGTGGATGAGGAAGTAGGAGATGTAGGAACAGTGATGTGAGGATGCAATGAAAGTTTAGCAGGAGTTGGAATATAACTTTCAGGAACTGTTTTAGGGCTTGAATCTGTAAAATGTTCTTCTTCCTTTTGTTTCCTGAGAATATTTGGAATTAAATTAGGATTTTCAAAAACAGCTGGTGGATCTGGATCTGGATTAGACCGGGTGTAACGGGTCTTCTTCTTTGGAGCCAGCTTCTGGACCTGTTTTTTGAAATTTTTGTAGGAATAGTTGTGGTTTAGAAAAGAGACTGATCAAGTTTTGGAACAGTTGTTTAGAGCTTAAGACTGGAATAAAGATTGACTAAAGCAGCTTTTATATACTTCTGCAAACGCAAAGCAAGAGCAGTTTCCAAGGCTTCCTAGCTGTTATTCAGACTTTATTTACAACATTAAGGGGTAGACAAGAGTTTGAAAACTTTTTCTTCCCCAGTGGAGTCGCCAATTATGTTAACTCTCAGGTTGTTACCTTTGACTCCCAAGGGAATACGGCCGAGGTAACCACAAACCAATCTTTGGACTGCAGGTTCTAGCCTACCTACAATCAAAGAGGGCTCTCTCTTTAGGATTTTAGCTTTGTTTTAAGGATTTTAGGCTATTTATGGAGTTCTTTGTGTTTTGTTTAAGTTTTGGAGGGATGATTAATTGTCTTCAAACAGGGAGGCATGCATAGTGTAAGAGATTCAAACCATTGGGCATGGAGTTATGAAGTAAGGCTACTGGTGCGTTTTCTGGATCACAAGGGGACTATAAAGCAAGATAGCTATACATGAAACGACATTCAGGCTAAATAAGAAAGGAATGAGGGCTAAGGAATGAGAGGCAATTAAGAATCTCTCCTTCAACTTAACAGAGGGAAGGTGGATGAGCTCTGTCTAGGAGCAGTCAAGAATTCCTAGATACGTATCATACATGTGTGAATTAGGGGAAGTATGAGCCAAAAAGAATTCAAAGTCATAGCTAATTCAGAGGAAAACATATAGAAACAACAGAAATTGAGCATAGAGTGTAGTTAAGCAAAGTCTAGGCTATCTATTCTTCCTGTTATTTAGACAATGATACGATAACGGTTAAACATATATATAAAATGAAATAGAATGGAAACATTTATTGTTCCATATAGCAGCACAAGAATTCCACAGTCACTCTTCAACCATTTGAACACGGTAGACAGTCAGTCCTCCAATATTTTCAGTAGTCTTTGATTAAAGAAATTCTCAGATATTTCTCTCATGAAGTGAATTAATCAACCAACCCCAAATACATTTTACGAGGGGATATATATACAAAAAGGAGATACAAAATATCTAGAGGATGAGTTATTAACTCATAAATTCTTTCACCAACTCCTAAGGAGCGGTTGGTGAAGAAGTAAATGATGAAGTAAATACAAAGTAAGAGTTGTTCTCTTCTGTCAGAAAATGTTGACTTTTGAGTTCATTTGAGTCGGCTGAGGCTATGTTTTCAAAATCCGTGATTTTTTGGCTTGTTGTTCCAACCCTCTGCTTTGTCATTGATTTGACCTGTTCCACCTATTCTTTCATGTGCTCTATCCAGTGCTTACTTTTGACCTGTAGCTGACATGGCATTTGAAAATTGAAAAAGGGACCAAAGACTGATATCACCTAGGTAAAATGGCCAGCATTGCTTGCCACCAATCTTCAGGAGGAAGATGATGCCTTTGTATCTTGATGAGTGTCTCATCCGCTTTTGTATACTTTTAATAATTAGGAGGCATCTCAAACAGGTGGTCGACTTCATGTTCCATGTAAAAAAAGTTTTCCAGCTTATCATAGAGAGTCTGTCTAGTAGGAGGTCCTGCTTGCGCTGAAGAACTTGATGAAGCAGTAAGCTAATTTGTGACATAATTATTGAGCCTAGTTGCATATTGGTTAGTAAGCTTCCATAATTATAACCTTCCAGAGCTGGGTAGTAAGTTGGGCAATCATCTAGTCTACAGTGCTACAAGCTTTATTTCAAAATTATCCACATCCTTTTGGATTTCCCGACATCTTGCTTCTACAGTTTGAATAAGACTTCTTAAAGTCAGCACTTTCCTGGTAGTCAGTATGGCATCTGTTCTGTTCATAATCTGTAATGCTGCCAGTTCTTCCCTGGTTTGATGATTTAGGAAGTTAATCATTTTGTTGGCCTACTCAGGCATGTTTCCCAATGTTGTTTTGGCTCTATGAGTTTCAAACTGAGCTTTGCCAATTAGTTCCACTTGTTCATACATGGCTTGAATTGACCTCCATTGGCCAGTGATTGAATGATTTATCTTGGCCCACAAAATCTTTTTTATTTCCATCAGGGTGTTGTCTAAAGCTATCTCTTTCTCCAAGGCTTTAATTTTGTCATTCAAGGCCTTAATTTCCCTTGTCTTTTCAGCCACTGTCATTTTAGATTTGTCATACTTTCCTTCAAGATTGGCTAGTTTCTCTTTGGCCTCTTTTATCTCTGTAGCCTGAATCTCAAGATCCTTGACAAATTTCATAATTTCTTCCATGCTCATGCTTGTTTCAGATGTTGTTGTAGTTGCTACTGCTATTGTTGTTGATGTGGCTTCTAGGATTGGTGCTGGCTGTGTAGGAGGAACAGGAACATTAGCTGGAACTGCTGGAGGTGGCTGGGAGGTTGCCTCTCCCTGCTTACTCTGGGTTACTCTTTCTAATTCTTCCTCCATCTAGATTACTCTTTGATTCATTTGCATCAGCAAATCTAAGGTATCTTCAATTTCTTTCTCTTGCACCAATTCTGCAGGTTGAGGGTGTTCAGTAGGAGGCAACCTCAATCACTTTCTCAATGCAGCAATATCATCATCTTTCTTCTTCATAAGGGCCCTCACACCCTTAGGATCCTTAGGATCATGTCCTAGGTCAACAATAATGTCCTCCAATGTTTTAATTTTGTTGTCTTTAGCTGTGGACGACATTCTTTCCAAATCTAACTGAATGTTAGTGTTCTTTAATGATTCTTTTAACTCATGAGCCAGTGTGGCCTTGTCTGCTAGAGTAGCATAGACAACCTCACCAGTCTGCTTATGTAGCTCAATTTGGTCCATGGGGTGGTTGTCTTTGGCCATGACCTGTAAATTTGTCCTAACATAGTCGGTAGCTATCTGAGGCTGCTGAACTTTGGGCTTGAAATGGCTGAGAATCATTTTCTCTTCCTTGATATCATATGCTGCCACCAACATTTCCTGTTTGGAAGGTGTTTCTTTTAGGAAATGGTCATATAGTTGTATTCTTAGTAGCTCATTTTGAGCTTTGATCTCTTTGAAGCTGGCCTTGACACTAACTGGTTTCTTTCTTTGTTGTGTGGAGGAAAACACCTCCATGGCATGCTGTCTGTCTAGCTCTTGTTGGAAAGAGCTGGTATGTGTTTTTCGGCTTCCCTCTCTGTCTCTCCTTGAGCTTTCAAGGATCTCTTCACTGATTTCCTCCTCAGATGGGGTGTTACACAGTAAACTGTCACTGCCATCATGTCAGTCTCCCTACTGTGTTGTGAAACCACATTCACCTATGCTCATGCTCCTCAAAATGGCTAAAAAACCCTCTTTGCCTAAGTTAAATGAATCATCGCGTCTGTTAATAAAATAACCGCACTGACGGGCGGAGCCCAGTGTATCCGATGCGCTGCCAGCGCGGAAGCACGCGTCTTTTCCGCGCTGGTCCCATTTTACGGACAGCGCACCCGCCGTTTGTCCCGTTGAGCACTGACCAAAACTCCTCTGTA
>APFE030954724.1:0-12301 GCA_000404065.3 Pinus taeda
TGATAAATTAGTGATAAAGTATGATGGATTAGATGGATGATTGAGTACTTCATACTGAGGATTTAGGATTTCTCACCATCAGCTTCTAGCATCTGTATTACGAAGGTAATCGTGCATGCATCAATCCATGGATAAATGGAATCTTCAATTTTCTACAATCTTTAATAGGAAAGTAATGGTGCATCCATCAATCCATTGATAAATGGGATAATTAGTTAAAATATATTTTTGGCTTGTATTTTGGATAACCTAGGAAATTTGAATTTGAAATATCTATAAAAATCTGCAGCAAGCAGAGAGCCAAGGACGCTATCTTCTACTCATACACCAGAAGCTTGAATGGTTTTGCTGCTACTCTGGAAGAAGAAGAAGCTCTTGCTCTTTCAGGTGAATTACTTATCACTAAACCATAGTTTGCACAGTTCGTAGACACAAAATTTAAGATTTTTACTAACTGAATTGATGTTGTTGCTGTTGTCAGAACTCCCTCAGGTAATATCTGTATTTCCTAACAGAGCAAGTAGTCTACACACAACTCGTTCATGGGGATTCCTTGGATTAGAAGAAGGCGCTGGAGAATCTGAGAATGAAAATATTCCTATGCAGTCACTATGGAGAAAAGCAAAATTTGGGGAAGATGTTATAGTTGCTCACCTGGATACTGGTAGCTACTAGCTCCCCAATAATCTAAAAAAAGTTCAGTGTATGCTTGATAAGATACATTAAGATAATTTTAATTTTGTTGGTGGTGTTAAATATTTGTGTTATTGTTCTTCTGGTTTTAGGGGTATGGCCTGAATCTGCAAGCTTCCGAGACATAGGTATAGGACCTATTCCTTCTCGATGGAGGGGCATTTGTCAAAATGGAACAAAATTTACTAATGCTCAATGTAACACGTATATTGATTAATATGCATGGCACTTCTCAATGTAATTTCCAGTTGTAATCCTTTATTAGTTTTAATATAGGCTGCCTGCATAACAAAGCCCAATCCAAATAACGATGTCCCTATAAGCAAATACTAGAATCTTATTTCCAACCAAATACTTAAATGGAGAATCTTCTTTACAACCAAATACTTAAATCTTCCTTTACATATTTTTAATGTAAAGGTTCTTAATGTGACTTCACATTTTATAGTTTGGACCCTAAGGTGTCTTTATGAGGCCGAAACACAGTCCCTACGACCAAGTATTTCATTTTCTTTTCCACCTTTTTTTACCTTAAGGATTTTGAAGGTTTTTGGTTGGGTTATAAATTTATTGTTCTTGATTTTAAATTTGTTTCTGTTAAGTTTATAACAAATTTGTAAAAATATTATGGTTTGTGTGAGGTTTTGTTCTTATTAGGTTTTAGATTCAAATTTTATAAATAGAAACAAAAGAACAAATTGTGAAGAAAAATGTGAAGGTTATAAAATTCTTGTATGAAATTTGTGATTCGTAAAGATATTATAGTTTGTGTCAGATTTAATTTTGTTTGTGTGAAATTTAATACTTATTAAGTTTTGAGTTCAAATCCGATTGAAAATGTTGAGATTAAAATAGGCACTCTTCACAGTAATATAGAAGTATCACTTTCCAAAGTGCTGTGTGCTGCAAGAAACTGATTGGTGCCAGATACTTCATCAATGGATTTTATGCTGCATATGGAGGTTTGAATTTCTCTGCAACAGGCGAATTTTTTTCTCCCAGAGACAGAGGTGGACATGGAACGCATACTCTGTCCACAGCGGGTGGGAATTTTGTGAGAAATGCAAGCCTATATGGACATGCAGAAGGGGTTGCAAAAGGAGGAGCTCCTCATGCTAGAGTTGCAACTTACAAAGTTTGTTGGCCTGATGATAACGGTGACTATAGTTGCTATGATGCAGATATCCTTGCAGCATTCGATGTGGGGATGCATGATGGGGTCGATGTGTTCTCCATTTCTCTGGGAAGTTTTTCTCCTAATTATTTTCAAAGTAGTGTGTCCATTGGATCATTCCATGCTGTCCAGAGAGGAAAGGTAGTTGTCTGTTCTGCTGGAAATGATGGTCCAGATCCCTTGACAGTTGTAAATGTGGCACCATGGATCATCACTGTGGCAGCAAGCACCATTGATAGACAATATCCTTCACATGCTATTCTTGGAAACAACAGAAAATATATAGTTAGTATACCTTATCTCTTTACCTCATATCAAATTTTAGCTAACCTATCTGATGGAATTTGATATATGAATCTGATCCCTTCCATTATAATACCAGGGGCTAAGCCTATCCCAGTTCCAACTGCCGAAGGGAAAAATGTATCCATTGGTATCATCAACTGATGTCAGAGCTCCACATGCAAAGGAAACTGATGCGTATGCTACATACTTACCCATTTTCATAATTTTCAGACGAAACAGAAATAGCTAATCTAGATGTTGTTAGAAAGAATTAAAATTTGGATTAAGTATATAGAGGGCATTTTTTGTTTCGCAAGTAAGGGATTTTGTTGTTTGACCCCTACTCTGACCATCAAATTCTGAGATATTCACTTAAATTTGCTATGGACATAAATTCAGAAAATGTGTATCTTCACTGTAAACTTAAAATTAAAATTAGATTAGTATTATGGTTATTTAAATAGATGAAAAGAAGCAACTCTTTATAGCGATGAGTTTCAACATTTCTAATGAGAATAATGTTGCAGACAACTCTGCCTCCAAGGTGCTCTAGATCCAGAAAAGGTGAAAGGAAAAATTGTTGCCTACCTGTGTGGTGACAATGAATTACTCGAGAAAGGTGAAACAGTTCGTACAGCAGAAGGAGTAGGCATGATTATCTGCAATGGACCCAAAACCGAACGAGACATTCTTTTAGAAACATATTCTCTTCCTGCCACACATTTGCATGCAGAGGATGGAGCAGAAGTTTTTGACTACATCAAATCAACAGTGTAGGAGTCTAGGTTTCTATAGTTTTCTATACAGATGTTAAAAGTGGATTGCATATTTCTAGAAAATTTGGAAATGGGATGGCTAAGTAGTTTTTGACTACATCAAATCAACAGTGTAGGAGTCTAGATTTTTATAGTTTTTTTATAAACATGTTGGAAGTGGATGAAATATATTTAAAATATTTGGAAATATGATGGAGCAGTGATTAACCAATTGGTTTCCTAATTTCATTCTTATTCATCGGATTTCAAAATATTTGAAATATGTCTAGAGTGTGTAAGTAAATTAAATGTAACTGTTAGGAGCATATTAAAAAGGTTTGTAGTCAACAAAGTACATACATGAAAATCCTAATTTGCAGTTAAACTATGCTCATTCAGGTCCCCTCTAGCTTCTATTGATGCAAGAACTAAGTTAAATATAAAGCCAGCTCCGGTGATGGCAAAATTTTCTTCTCAAGGGCCGAATCAGATTACTCCTGACATACTCAAGGTTATAGTCCATTCCCCACAAGTAGTGTTTACATCATGATATATCCATTATCAAAGACAGTAATTATTGCAAAGAAACTTCTTAATTGTTTCTCCCATGCAGCCTGATATTACAGCTCCAGGGGTGAACATCCTTGCAGCATTTTCAGAAGCAGCACCAATAACTTATCTTACCTCCGATAATAGACATGTCCCTTTCAATGTACTTTCAGGCACATCTATGGCATGCCCACATGTTGTTGGAGTTGCTGCTTTATTAAAGGGAGCACATCCTGATTGGAGCCCAGCAACCATCAAATCTGCCATTATGACTACAGGTATATAAATCCAGCTATTTATTCATTTATTATGGTAAATTTATATTTCTTTTGGGTTCTTGACTTTGAAATTCAATAGATGTTTTTCCACATTTATTTTAGCTATGAGATGATTAAATAATCTGTCTAACAAACCAGATTCAAAATAGCCTAGATAATTTTCTTCTATTTTTTTTAATGCACAGGGGATAATTTTCTTCTATTTTTTTAATGCACAGGGTTTTGAACTGATAACCTTTTTATAAAAGAATGATGGAAAGTATATTCTATCTAATTCCCAAATATTTCTGAACAAGGACTTTCTATGATTAAGATTGATTTGGAATTCATTTTCCGTATTCATTTTTCCTGTCAACAATTCAACCCATCAAATGTGATTCTGTGGTTCATCTCCCGAACAAATTGATGAAACTTATCTGAGCAAGCTCAATGAATAAAATACAATTAGATGTTAAACTGGTTTCATTTGTGAATTACAGCTACAAGAATGGACAACACCAAGGAGCCAATCAAGAATGCATCACGGAAAATAGCAGGTCCTTTTAACTATGGCGCAGGTCATGTTAATCCGAATGCTGTTGCAAATCCTGGCCTCGTCTATGATCTAGAAATGGAAGACTACTACAGTTTCTTATGCAGTTTGAATTATAATTCAAGGCAGATGAAAGCCATTACAGGAAAGGCATTCTCATGTGCAGCAGGCCAACATAAGATACATGACTTCAACTATCCTTCCATCACGGTCTCAAAACTGAAAGGATCTGTGACTGTGAAAAGAAGGGTGACAAATGTGGCAAAAGGACCTGCAACTTACAAAGCAAAGGTTGAATATCCTCCTGGGGTTTTAGTTTCAGTGGAACCAGAAAAGCTTGAGTTCTCTAACCTCGGGGAAAAGAAATCGTTCAATGTGATATTAAGAGCGACAAATAGCTCTGGTGGGGAGTATGTTTTTGGATCACTCAGATGGGAACATCCTCAGTACTTGGTGGTAAGTCCCATTGTTGTGAATGCAACGACTGAGAGAGGTCAGTGATGTAAGAACATTCGGACGAAATTCCCATGTAAGTCCCACTGTGGTGAAAGCAATAACTACCAGAGGTCAGTGATGTTGAGAAGATTCAGGCTAAAAGTGAAAGTAAAAGTAAGAGTAAGATTATATTTTGCAGAAAAATAGTTAGATATTATCCAGTCTTTTCGTTGAATATTGAAAATAAAATTCTGTTAGTTGCAGGTTCTCAATCTGTCTGATAACCTTGGTGTGAAACTTCACAGTACCCACTGAGAGACCGTCATTTTTCTCCCATAGCACGGCAACACATAGCTGAGCAAGATACCCTCCGCTCAACGCTTATCCACTGTCCGTATCTGTTCAGAGAGAAGCTCTGAATTGCACATTCAGCATAAACTTGTGTGCTGAGAGAGATGGCTTTGGAAAATTGGGCGTTTAAGCGAGTGCAGACGTTGGCATACAGTGGAATCCAAACGGTTCCACCCCAGTACGTGAGATCAGTGGAGAAAACCCATGAGGACCCTAACAGGTTCGAGGTTCCCATTATCGATTTACAGCTATGATTCATCCCCAGCAACATGATCATTTCTGCAAGAATCAATATGACAGCATCGCTGCACAAATTTCAAGGGCTTCAGAGAATTGGGGTTTCTTCCAGATTATTAATCATGGCATCCTTGAGTCTATTATTGCTCGAGTGCAAGCAGCGGGCAAGGCGTTCTTTCAACTTGCCACTGAGGAGAAGGAAGCATACGCTAACGAAGCACAGAATCCCATCGGCTATGGCAGCAACTGCGCGGATGAAACTATTCGACCTGTGAAACGCCAAACTGTTTGGGCAACCCCTTGGAATCAACGATCAACGACTGAAATTGTTGCAATCGTCTAACATATAATCATGTGAGTTACAAGATGACAAATAAGCAGAGAGGAGAGTTGATTTCAAAGGGAAACGCCTTAGGGCGTAAATATATACTCATATACAAATATTAAAAAAACATAATATTAATATAAAATAAGTTTTTGATATAATATAATATATATATATATATATATATAAACTTAATAAAATTATAACAAATTATGTTTCATTCTACATTCGATATTTTATCATATAATCACTTGCCTCATATAACACGTACTCACTTCATTTTTTATAATTTTCTTTTAAGAAAACTCTCAAACATGCCAGCTCTAAGGGTTAGCTTAGTTGGTCAAAATCAGTGCCTTGTCGTTTGGGAGGTCAGAGCAGAGGGTCCATTCTGGCCAAAGCCCTTGGGATTAGGCCTTGCTAGTGGGCCGTGGGGCTAGATTCCCTTTGGGGTCGATCAGCCCAGATTTTTCCATAGCGACCACCTCTTGACCAAGGTGTCCCTGAACCACAGCGAAAAACAAAAAATGCCATATTTTATTATTTTCTTATGAGGGATCTTGATTTCTATGTATTCCATGCTTTAATATTAAATTATACTTTTTCAAAATATTAAAGTTCCATCAAAAAGAGTTTAAAAATTAACGCTTCTTGAATTTTTTAGAATAACAAGGGTTATATAGTAGTTAATACATGCCACATAGCTTAAATTTAGCTTAATTATACTAAAAATTAATAAAAACAAAAAATTCATCACAAAAATAAAACAAATAATAAAACAATGTATTGTTGAATGTCACCACAAAAAATTAAGAAATATGATTAACTAATATAGTTTATATTAACATATATACACTAATATATATGTCTTGTGTTTTATTTTTTATTAATATATATAATTTTATAGTTATATTTAGTAAATATGATTTCAATATAATAATAAGGCATCTTAAATTAAGAATCTGACAATAATTTATGAAAATGGAAACCATAGAAAAAGAAAAACAAAATAATATATATATCAAAAAGTTAAATTAAAAAAATAAAATAGTAACTAATAGAAATGGAAGTTATTAAAAAGCCCATAATAAGACCTCAACCAATCACCTTACAAATAAATAAATTGAAATAATAATAATAATTAACAAAAAATGAATTCTCAATATTGAACTATGGATTTGCAGCATAAATTTTTGGTCAAAGACAAACAAATTGTTTGGCTAAGATCTCGTCTTTCTCGGACGTAAGGAAACAAGTAAATGGCCCAAAACCCAGAGGCATCTAGCAGGAGTGAAATTCGACCCCCTTACATACCTCCAATGGGTAGTTTAAGGCGGCATGGCTTTCCTTGAATAACAGTGATGAGTTAGCCTACAATTGTGAATAGTAGTGAGTGATGATTGTCCCCACTATTTCGTTTGACAACTAAGATATGATAGGTTTTCCCACTTCATATATATATATTAAAATTCAAAAGAATGTGAATATTATTGTTTCTTGAATTTTTAAATCAAAGGATGTAAATTACATTTAGGGGAAAAGAAAAAGAAAAGGATATATATATAAAATAATTTTTTTATTAAAATTTAATTTTTAATTATTAATCACTTTTCATTGAGAAGATCCCACATCAAAATAAGAGACTAAGAGGACAAATTGAAATGGATCTTCACACCCTCAAGAAATTACTAGAGGACGAATTGAAATGGATCTTCGCGCCCTCACGAAATCACTCACCAAATCTTGGATATAGGGTCCAATTCAAAAGACAATTATAGTTAAATCCTAAGTGTTGGTGGAGGCAGATTTGGAAACTGGAATGCTAGCCAAGGCTAGGATTTTTGTTTGGTGTGTAATTAAAAACGAAGCACCAACTTGGGACAACTTACAAAAGAGAAACAAAGTAGGGTTGGGAGGGTTGGGAGGGTGTGTATTGTACAAAACAATCGAGGAAATGGTGGATCATATGTTCTTGTTATACCCCTTTACTCTGAATATCTTAGAGAAGGTTGAATAAGTGTTGAGTATTACTTTGGACTGGAGAGGGCATAATTTCGAGGAGGCTTGGGAATCGTGGTGGGAGTTGGTTCAGGGCAAACAACTAAAGAATATACCTCCTCTTCTCTGTTGGGGTGTCTGATTGGACAGAAACAAGGAAATATTCAGGGATCAGGTCTCAGCCCCAACTCTTATTGCCTTAGAAATCACAATGATTTACTCTCTAATGCCAGTTAAGGAAAAAAATCATACTCTTAGGGTGATAACAGTTGAGGAGATCAACTATGAAATACCTTGGGCTTATTTTGATGGAGAATGGGCGTATGTGCTAGGCTCTAGAGAAGGGTTGCCTTTCTTTACAAATTTTTGGAGACTCTCTAAATGTGATAATTGGTTCAATGTTGTCCAAAGGCATCACAACCATGTTTTACTGCCTATTTTAGAAGAAATAATTCAGTTAAAATCAACTTTTAATTCTATATCGTGTTGCCATACATACAGGGAACGTAATTGGAATGCAAACACCCTATCTAAGGAGGATGTTGAACAGGATCAGGGCTCTTGGCAGATAAGCGAATCTATAGAAGAAACAACTCACCTTTATCAGCACTAGTCTTTCCTAGATTTTTTATGGTTATGCATATTTTTTCTGGATCATTTTCATGCTGCTGGATTTTTTGTTGTCATCTAATTTAGCCTCGGACACTTTTATTTTGTCACGCTATAGTATACATATACATGTTGTAGGGTAGCAAGTGTTACTCAGGTTCTATGTCATAGATTAGGCTGCTTAACTCTTTACGATTGATGCATATACTTTTTTTTGGATTAATTTAGGTTGGACGACACTTTCTCTTACAATCCAATTTTTGTTTCATGATCTATATACTAATATATGGTGAAATGCTTCAAGTATGTGGTCATGTAACTTTTAATATATCTTAATTATAAAGGGATAAGATTTTTATGCCGAAAAAAAAAAAAAAAAAAAAAAAAAAAAAAAAAAAAAAAAAAAAAATTATATATATCATAATTTTAAAAATAAAATATTTTTTAAAATTTGATTATAATATATATAATATATATATAATCTTGAATGTGTCCTAAAAATGTCTTTGTTTGGTTAAGATCTCATCTTTCTTGGACATAAGAAAACAGGGTAACGGCCCAAGGCCCAAAGGCGGCTAGTAGGAGCAAAAGTTTGTCCCCTTACGAACCACAAAAGGGTAATTCTAGGTGGTGTGGTTTTCCTTGAATAATAGTGATGAGTCGGCCTGCATTCACAAATAGTAGTCAGCGATGGTTTTCACACTATTGGTTTAACAAGTGAGCTTTTATAGGCTTTCAAAAGAATGTGAATATTATTGTTTCTTGAATTTTTAAATCAAAGGATGTAAATTACATGCAGGGAAAAGAAAAGAATATATATATATATATATATATAATATATAATAATAATAAATAATTTTTTATTAAAATATATTTTTTAATATTATACACTTTTCGTTGAGAAGATCCCACATCAGAATAAGAGACTGAGAGGAAGAATTGAAATGGATCTTTGCGCCCTTAGGAAATTACTAGAGGACGAATTGAAATGGATATCCGTGCCCTCAGGAAATCACTCGCCAAAGCTTGGATATAGGGTTCAATTCGAAAGACAACTATAATAAAATCCTAAGTGGTGGTGGAGGCAGATTTGGAAACTAGAATGCTCAGCCAAGGCTAGGATTTTTCTCTAGTGTGTAATTAAAAACAAAGCATCAACTTGAGACAACTTACAAAAGAGAAACAAATTTGGTTTGGGAGGGTTGGGAAGGTGTGTACTATACAAAACATCGAGGAAACGGTGGATCACATGTTCTTGTTATGTCCCTTTACTCTAAATATCTTATAGAAGGTTGAATAGGTGTTGAGTATTACTTTGGACTAGAGAGGGCATAATTTCGAGGAGGCTTGGGAATCGTGGTTCAGGACAAACAACTAAGAAATATACCTCCTCTTCTCTTTTGGGTTGTTTGGTTGGCCAGAAACAAGGAGATAATCAGGGATCAAATCTCGACACCAACTCTTATTGCCTTAGAAATCACAATGATTTACTCTCTAATGCCAGTTAAGGAAAAAAATCGAACTCCTAGGGTGATAACATTTGAGGAGAACAACTATGAAATGCCTTGGGCTTATTTTAATGGAGCATGTGATGAGCAAGGAAGATGTGGTGGAGGGATAGCTCTTTATCTCAGCAGGTCACATAAGCTTAATCAACTATTAGTCTGGGAAGGGGAACTAACAACTATGCAAAACTCCTAACGTTGAAACTTCTCATGTGCTAGGCTCTAGAGAAGGGTTTCCTTTCTTTACAAATTGTTGGAGACTCTCTAAATGTGATAATTGGTTCAATGTTGTCCAAAGGTGTCACAACCATGTTTTACTACCTATCTTAGAAGAAATAATTCAGTTAAAATCAAACTTTAATTCTATATCGTGTTGCCACATATAAAGGGAACGTAATGCAAATGAAAACATCCTATCTATGGAGGGTGTTCAACAGGATCGAGGCTCTTGTCAAATAAGCAAATCTATAAAAGAAACAACTCACCTTTATCAGCAATAGTCTTTCCTAGTTTTTTAATGGTTATGCATATTTTTTCTGGATCATTTTCATGTTGTTGGTTTTTTTGTTAATGTCTAATCTAGTCTTGGACACTTTTATTTTGTCAGGATATAATCTACATATACATGTTGTAGGGTAGCAAGTGTTACTCAGGTTCTATGTCATAGATTAGGTTGCTTAACTCTTTAGGATTTATGGATATATATTTTTTTGGATTGTTTTAGGTTGGAGGACACTTTCTCTTACAATCCAGTTTTTGTTTCATGATCTATATACTGATAATGGTGAAATGCTTCAAGCATGTGCTCATGTAACTTTTAATATATCTTAATTATAAAGGGATAAGATTTTTCTGCTAGAGAAAAAAAAAATTATATATATAAATTAATTAATAAAAATTAAAAAATAAAATATAAAAAATAACCATAAAAAAAAATAAAAAAATATAATATAATAAAAAATAAAAAAAAATTATATATATATATATATATATACAATATATAGATATAATATAATATATATATATATTATATATAAATAATATATATATATATTCTTGAATGTGTCCTAAAAACGTCTTTGTTTGGTTAAGAGCTCATCTTTTGTGGATGTAAGAAAGCAGGGTAACGACCCAATGCCCAAAGGCATTTGGTAGGAGTGAAAGTTTGTCCCCCTACAGACCACCAAAGGGTAATTCTAGGTGGTGTGGTTTTCCTTGAATAATAGTGATGAGTCAGCTTGCATTCAGGACAAACAACTAAGGAATCTACCCCCTCTTCTCTGTTAGGGAGTCTGATTGGCCATAAACAAGGAAATATTTAGGGATCAGGTCTCGGCACCAACTCTTATTGCCTTATAAATCACAATGGTTTACTGTCTAATGCCAGTTAAGGAAAAAAATCAAACTCTTATGGTGATAACAGTTGAGGAGATCAACTATGAAATACCTTGGGCTTATTTTGATGGAGCATGTGATGAGCAAGGAAGACGTGGTGGAGGGATAGTTCTTTATCTCAGTGGGTCACATAAGGTTAATCAACTATTTGTCTGGGAAGGGGAACCAACAACTATGCAAAACTCCTAACGTTGAAACTTCTCATATGCTAGGCTCTAGAGAAGGGTTGCCTTTCTTTACAAATTTTTGGAGACTCTCTAAATGTGATAATTGGTTCAATGTTGTCCAAAGGTGTCACAACCATGTTTTACTGCCTATTTTAGAAGAAATAATTCAGTGAAAATCAACTTTTAATTCTATACCGTGTTGCCATACATACAGGGAACGTAATTGAAATGCAAACACCCTATCTAAGGAGGATGTTGAACAGGATCAGGGCTCTTGGCAGATAAGCGAATTTATAGAAGAAACAACTCACCATTATCAGCACTAGTCTTTCCTAGATTTTTTATGGTTATGCATATTTTTTCTGGATCATTTTCATGCTGCTGGGTTTTTTGTTGTCATCTAATTTAGCCTCGGACACTTTTATTTTGTCCCGCTATAGTATACATATACATGTTGTAGGGTAGCAAGTGTTACTCAGGTTCTATGTCATAAATTAGGTTGCTTAACTCTTTATGATTGATGGATATACTTTTTTTTGGATTGTTTTAGGTTGGACGACACTTTCTCTTACAATCCAATTTTTGTTTCATGATCTATATACTAATATATGGTGCAATGCTTCAAGTATGTGCTCATGTAACTTTTAATATATCTTAATTATAAAGGGATAAGATTTTTTATGCCGAAAAAAAAAAATTATTTATCATAATTTTAAAAATAAATATTTTTAAAATTTATTTATATATATATATATAATCTTGAATGTGTCCTAAAAATGTCTTTGTTTGGTTAAGATCTCATCTTTCTTGGACATAAGAAAACAGGGTAACGGCCCAAGGCCCAAAGGCGGCTAGTAGGAGCAAAAGTTTGTCCCCTTACGAACCACAAAAGGGTAATTCTAGGTGGTGTGGTTTTCCTTGAATAATAGTGATGAGTCGGCCTGCATTCACAAATAGTAGTCAGCGATGGTTTTCACACTATTGGTTTAACAAGTGAGCTTTTATAGGCTTTC
>APFE030954724.1:13124-44755 GCA_000404065.3 Pinus taeda
TATACACTTTTCGTTGAGAAGATCCCACATCAGAATAAGAGACTGAGAGGAAGAATTGAAATGGATCTTTGTGCCCTTAGGAAATTACTAGAGGACAAATTGAAATGGATATTCGCGCCCTCAGGAAATCACTCGCCAAAGCTTGGATATAGGGTTCAATTCGAAAGACAACTATAGTAAAATCCTAAGTGGTGGTGGAGGTAGATTTGGAAACTGGAATGCCCAGCCAAGGCTAGGATTTTTCTCTAATGTGTAATTAAAAACAAAGCACCAACTTGAGACAACTTACAAAAGAGAAACAAATTGGTTTTGGGAGGGTTGGGAAGGTGTGTACTATACAAAAACATCAAGGAAACGGTGGATCACATGTTCTTGTTATGTCCCTTTACTCTAAATATCTTATAGAAGGTTGAATAGGTGTTGAGTATTACTTTGGACTAGAGAGGGCATAATTTCGAGGAGGCTTGGGAATCGTGGTTCAGGACAAACAACTAAGAAATATACCTCCTCTTCTCTTTTGGGTTGTTTGGTTGGCCAGAAACAAGGAAATAATCAGGGATCAAATCTCGACACCAACTCTTATTGCCTTAGAAATCACAATGATTTACTCTCTAATGCCAGTTAAGGAAAAAAATCAAACTCCTAGGGTGATAACATTTGAGGAGAACAACTATGAAATGCCTTGGGCTTATTTTAATGGAGCATGTGATGAGCAAGGTAGATGTGGTGGAGGGATAGTTCCTTATCTCAGCAGGTCACATAAGCTTAATCAACTATTAGTCTGAGAAGGGGAACCACAACTATGTAAAACATCTAACATTGAAAGTTCTCATGTGCTAGGCTCTAGAGAAGGGTTTCCTTTCTTTACAAATTTTTGGAGACTCTCTAAATGTGATAATTGGTTCAATGTTGTCCAAAGGTGTCACAACCATGTTTTACTACCTATCTTAGAAGAAATAATTCAGTGAAAATCAAACTTTAATTCTATATCGTGTTGCCACATATACAAGGAACGTAATGCAAATGAAAACACCCTATCTATGGAGGGCGTTCAACGGGATCGGGGCTCTTGGCAGATAAGCAAATCTATAAAAGAAACAACTCACCTTTATCAGCACTAGTCTTTCCTAGTTTTTTAATGGTTATGCATACTTTTTCTGGATCATTTTCATGTTGTTGGTTTTTTTGTTAATGTCTAATCTAGTCTTGGACACTTTTATTTTGTCAGGATATAATCTACATATACATGTTGTAGGGTAGCAAGTGTTACTCAGGTTCTATGTCATAGATTAGGTTGCTTAACTCTTGAGGATTGATGGATATATTTTTTTTGGATTGTTTTAGGTTGGAGGACACTTTCTCTTACAATCCAGTTTTTGTTTTATGATTTATATACTGATATATGGTGAAATGCTTCAAGCATGTGCTCATGTAACTTTTAATGTATATTAATTATAAAGGGATAAGAATTTTCGGGGAAAAAAAACAATAACAAAAAACAAAACAAAACAAAACAAAACAAACAAACAAACAAAATATATATATATATATATATATATATTATATATATATATATATATATATATATATATATAATATATATATATATACTTTATCTTCAAATTAATAAGAAAGCCATTATAAATATTAGGAATATAAAATATCACACGTTTTTTTTTTCATCGTAAAATTATGAAATGTTGATAATTATGATTAATGAACTTGTGAGAATTCTTATTTTGGATATAACCGATGTCTGAGTTGGAGCTTTGGAATATCTGTAATATGTGACATTGGAGATCTATTTTATGAAAACATTGGCCTGCAAGATTTTCCATCACATCATTACATGTGATCATAAATTATCCTTCAGAGTGCTTTGCAACAATATTTCCGCGTCTCTGAAACCATACTATGAGGCTTATAGTGTTAAGAGTGGAACTTCCATAGGATTGCATAGTTGAGGCACCATTGGTCTTGCGACCCGATTAGGTGGAGCTAGGCCGAGTGATCATTATGACAAATCTGGCCTCTACCCATCCTCCTCCATCTGATATTGAGTGCTTCAATCAGCTAATATTGAATGGGCCAAGATACAAGAAGGTTAATCCCTCTAGATTTGTCAAAATATTGGATGAGATTTCGAAGGTCTCTCTGCTCCTCAAGCCAAATCAAGGGCTTTACAACTGATAGAAAGAGAATTGGTGGGCCAATTTAGGAACTTATGCCCCCCGTCCCCACTCAATTAGATTGTGGGTAGAGAAAAATTGGAATCCCCTTATCAAAGGATAGATCTCCTCCTCCTTCTATGGAAAAGGGTTTTTCACATTCTATTTTGAAAATAAGGAAGATAAGGATCTGATTTTTCGAAGCGGGTCATACTTCATGGAAGACCAAGGATTGTATCTAAATTTTTGGAGCCCTAACTTAAACCCTGATAGTTATGTCCCATTTGTAGTTATAGTATGAGTCAAACTCTCTTTCTTGCCTCTTCACTATTGAAACAATGCAACCTTCCACATTATTGCCAATTCCCTTAATAAATAGATAGATCGAGTTGAACCTCATGAGGGTACATTCTCTTGTGCCCAGATGTGTATTAAATTCAATCTTGACAAAGAACTACCTACAACCATCAATCTAAACCTGAATAATTGGTCCCATATCCATAAAGCAGACTATGATCAACTCCCATTCAAATGTAAGTATTGCCATGAATATGGTTGTTTTTCTAGAAGTTGCACAAAAAGACAAGAGGAACAGTCCAAGCAAGGGGAATTAGGGAAATGATGGAAACACGCAAAACGAAGAAAAGGGCCATTCATATCACAACCTACCATGATTGTATAGCAAGAGAAAACAAGAGCCAATGAGAAAGGTACATCTTCACCAAAAAAATATGGGCAAAGCAGTGGAGAGGGTACAAGTAAAATAAGCCATGGAGGTGAAAATACAAATAAATTCGGAGCTCTCAACCTAGGAGAAGAAGAAGGAGAAATCCTAGCCACCCTTCCTCCTTCTCCCAAGCAGGCATAGCAATAAAAGATTGAAGATCGACACCTAGACGATATTTCATTGTCTTTAGATGAGGATCACAATGTGACCCAAGAGCATCTATCCAATAGAGAAGATGAATTCCTTTCCCCATAGATTGCTAAAGCAAGGCTCTACGTGTGTTAGCTTAGTAGAAGATACATTAGAGGATGGGAAAGGAAAATAGAAAGAAAGGCAAAAGAAAATGGCCAAAAAAAATCAAGCATCAAAGTACGCACAGTGAAGACAAAAAAAGAGAAGGAAATGGGTTACTAGTATACTTTGATCCCAAAAACTATAAAAGTTAGAAGCACTAGGAAAGGGAAAAGTTTCACCTCGTCCCATGGGCCATGTTGGCTTAGTGGGTCCTGACCCAGGTTCAGAGTTAGTTTTTCCAAACAAATCCCTACACTACTGGCCCTTTTGGCATCAATGCGTGGAGTGTAGACTGAAGTCTCACCTGAAGCAATATGGGGGGATGTTGGAACCAAGTTTGTGCACCCAGAGATTAGTGTAATGTTGTTTTATGCCCTAAACCTGCCTTCGCGCAAATCGATAAGCCTTTAGGCTTATCGATTTAACTTCCCTTAATCAGCTTCTATACCTTTGGGAACATACACGACTGTCTTTCGCAGACCCTAAACAGGTGAATAAACTACTTTCGTGCCTCTATGATTACTCTTAATCCTGTATTTACCCAGATTGGCCTAAGCGTCAAGAAATTTAACATGCAATAAGATATGCTTCGTGTAAACAGTTAATATTAAGTGTGTTTATATAACAACATCAATTATGTAAAGTCGTGCATCAATACAATATTACTTTATAAACTCATCATTCATCACAGCGTAAAATTGTGTTCATTCATAACAGAAATAAATAGGCAAAACACAGGATTTTCTGGAATAATCTCTTTATTAATACTTCAGTTCTGCTTACAGACTCAAGACTTCGCACTTAGCAGCGGACTCTACTCTAGGTCTCTGTGCACACAGCTGCAGAGCCTCTCTTCTACTCTAAGACTTCTTCGCTTTTCTACCTATTGACCCATTACATTTATCTTCATCATCGATCGTTATGCCTTAGACTCTCCAAGACTCTCCTACTTATACAATCCCATGGTTCGTGGGCCATGGGTAGATCTAAAAAGTACGACACATCTTACATAAAAGAAGGGTGAAACCCTTTATGAAACTTTACTATCTACGCACTCTGCGACCACAACTTGCAGAGACTTTACATTCTATACCCCAAAACTTGGGCTTTTTACCCCAAAACTGACCCTAGGGGACACTATCCCAACAAGCCTCCAACACAAATATCGTGACTTTTTTCTCGAGTCACTCTGCTAGCGCGAAGATCTTACTGTGGAGACCTCCCAACTCACTTGTGTCCCTGCTACCTCAGTCGCGCTTTGCATGGCTGCCTGTTTGATCTGCTCCACTAGCTGCTCTGTTGTTTGTCCCATACTGTCTTCCTTGATTTTCTCTTGTGTTATCTGTAGGTTTTCCAGCTTCTCCTAAATGTTGGCGGAGATAATGTAGGCCTCATCCAACCAAGACCCCAATCTGGCTTTAAGGACCGCCTCTTTCCTCTGTGCTGCTTCCACCTATTCAAGCAATTGTTTTGCCTCGTGCAGCTTGGCCAATCGTTGTGCTATAGCAATGGTACGTGTCCTCGCTCTTGCTTCATCATACTGTTGTTGCAATTGATGGGCTTCTGTGTTTAATCTCTGCAGGTTAGGATCTTCCTATAGAGCCATGACTACCTCCATGGACTACTCAAAGAGCGCGGTGCAATCCACCACCGCGACATCCACTGCTGCAATTCCATCCTTCATAGCAGCTTCACGCTCTTTTCTGACCTTTGGCGGAGTTGAAGGCTGTGATTTCAACTCTAACTCTATGATTTTCAGGTTTTGTTCAAACTGAACTTTGGCCACTTTTGTCTTTACGTCGCGCACACCTGCATCCAACTTCCTGATCTTTGCCTCCAATGGCACTTCCTCCTAATTATGTAGTTCAGGCACTGTTCTGCATGCCTTGGCTACCACGGGTGCAAGTTGGTCATTTTGCACCTGAAATTTCTTTTGGGTCTCTAGCACTGTTGATTTCTCCACAAACATTTGTTCGTTGTTGACTTTGTACTCATTGATCAGGCTCAGTGCTCGTTGCTTCCGAGCCTTAGCTTCTGCTACCACACCTGGTTGTAGTGTGTGAAGAAACTCGCTAGGGAGCATGGCCAGGTTGAGGCCAATATTCTTCAAAGTGCTGACAATAGCCTTGTCAGCGGCTGCCTCCATGCTCAAAGCTCCATCAGGCAGTGTGACTGCCCGGAGATCCAATCACCAAACCATCTCTGCTGCTTGAGTGGTCCCCGGTGCCAAACTGGTTGATGCGTGCTTCTTTGTCCTACACCTGCCTTGATTCTCATTGTCTGGATCTGCAACTCGTGCAGATCCTTTTGGATGGTGCTTAGTGCCTAATTTTTTTGTTGCTTAAAATGTTGCAACAGTTCTGTTGTTGTATCCCCACACCTTGTCTCCAATTTCATCCAAGTTTCCATCCGTCAAAGTAATCAGATCTAGCAACGACTTGGTGGCTTTAGTCTTCTTTCGTGGTCCTTCCTTTTCCTACTCCTTGTACCACTTTACTTAGAAGAGAGTGCTTTCCTACTACTCACCATCACCCTGCTCTGACCTCTCTTCCTCCTCTGTTTGGTGCAAAGGAGACTTTTGAATTCTTTCTGAGCCACGCTCTTCCTACTCTGCCTGTTCCTTCGCAGCATGCTCTGCTTCTACTCAGGCCATTTCGTCATCCTCTTTCTTCCTCTTCTTAGCCAACTACTGAACCTTTTGCTTGGCCGCTTCCTTTTTCTTCTTCTCCGCAGACTTGTTATTCCCTACGGCCAAGTCAAAAGGAGAATTCCACTCTGTTGACCAATGCTTGATGACCTATTCAATAGCGTATTTGTAGCAAGGTATGGTAGGTTGAACCATTTCTGCTTAGGGTCCTTTCGCGCCTAGATGTAGACATGGTGGAAGTCTGCTTTGAACTCTGCGTACCTCGAAAATTGCTCAAACACGGTTGATGACAACTACGACTTTTATTTGATGGTCGTGCGAATACTCACCTCCATCAGCACCCAAAATACTTTGCTCTCTGTGACCTACGTAGCCTCTTTCGTGGCCCAGAGAGATGTAAATTTCACCGCTTCCGGTAAATCTTTCTCCACTAGAGGAAATTGGTTGTCCTCCAGCAAATCCCACACGACGAGCACTATCGAGAGCAACATCCACGAATGGTGGAAGGTCTTACTATCATCATGTGCCTCGCTGCAGTTCACAAGGAACTCACTACATAGGTAGTGTGCCCAGTTGAATTGTATGCCCTCCACGCACTGAGTTGCCAACGAAACCACTAGTTGCCAGAAACTCGTCCACGCAGCACTTTCTCATAACCTTACCAGCCAGAATCTGCGTGGCAATCTTTACCGCGGGGTCAATAATTGAATTAATATAGTATCTGTGTGGCTTCCTCATAAGCTTAAACTTGTCCTTCATCTTCTCAGCAAGGTCGTGCACGCTTGTCTTTCTGCCAAACGCCTTGGTCAAATTCAATCCTGAATGGGGAAATAGCATGATTTGATGGATCAACATATCAGTGATGGGGATCGATGCGTTTAACCACAGGAACCCATCATGCACCAAGCACAACAACTGCTTAATGACAACCGATGGTAGTGGGGCACCCACGACAGGTTCAAAAACCCTAACTTGTTTACTCCACGAATCCATTCCACAGGCTCCAACGTGGTGACGCCAGATTCTTTGTTGAATACCCTCTACAAGCAGGTGTCAGTAGCAAGGTGGGGGAACCGCTTGTGGTCCACCAAATCCCAATCTTATAGCTTCAAGTGCGGGATTCACGCCAATCGTGAACCTTCAAAGGTGATTTTCTCTAGTAACAGGGGTGTGTTGAGGAGGAACTATCCTACATCTAGGTCCTTCGGGACCTTCACTTTGCCCTTGCGTGAAGGGCTGTACGTCGAAAACCTAGAGATATAGTCCACCCCCTTAATGTTTATATCTTCTGCACCCTCCTCAGCCTCCAGATCCACCACTTTCCCCTTCTACTTCGCTCTTGGTTTTTCTTTTCTTTGGGCCTGTGTAGCGGCATGCTTCCTCGATGACTTGCGCACTAGCACAGGCTTCTTTTGTTTATCTTTCTTTGGTCTAGGGACCTCCCTCACTAGCGTAGGCTTCGGCCTATGTGACCTCGGCGTCATAGACACTGCATTTGGAACCTCCATACTCACAACCTCTAGAGTAGCTCCCTCAGAGGCAATAACTTCCCCAGTACTGGTGGTCTCTGCTGGTGCGAACATTATGTTGTGGATAAATAGTTGTGTGTCTTCAAAAACATCTCAAATACAGAAGTAGCGACCAAATCTGCGTAAAATTGAGGATTCATAAACACTCGACAACTCAACGCAGAATTTCCAGGAATGCAAAGTGTTTTTTGTTAGACAGCCACACGTAATTTATAGGCGAATTCAAATTCAAATTCGATCATCCCCCCCCAAATTTGTTCATAAATGCTATATTGGCTGCAAATTTTCAAAGATTTCATTCTTAAATTTAGCCTTAAATCCCCCCCCCCCTCCCCCCGCTCCTCTTAATCGTCTTCCTCACTGTCAAATCATGAACAGTGATGGTAGCGATCACTTTCTAGTTGTGTTGCACAGTCTCTCCTTCTATAGCACAGCTCCATTCACACTTCTTTTGGTATTGTGACACCCTCTTGTTTTGCGCAAAGCCCCTGTTCCGCAGCTCTACACACCGATCAATGTAGTTTATAGTCTCATGCCTCCTTGTAGCTGCCTGAAGCGCTAAGACTGTGCTACCATCATGTAGTCATCGAGCTAGATCCCCGGTGTAGGGCCTCAATCAGCTTCCATTTACCTTTCCCGTAAATGGATCTCCATTCAATTTCACAAGTTGAACTGCTCCACCATCGGTAATATCCTTGATAACATGTGGCCCTACCCAATGCATCTGAAATTTTCTTGGAAACTTTTCAAACTTATTGTCATATAATAAAACTAAATAATTTACCTTGAAGGTGTGCAGTTTGATGTGCCAATCATGCCATGCCTTTTCACATTCCTTCTGAACCTGCTAATGGAATCCAGCAAAAAATATATCTTCCTCAAGCTCTACTAGTTGCGCGGAGCCTGCAACAGAACCATTTGTTGGCTTAGTGGGTCCTGACCCAGGTTCAGAGTTAGTTTTGCCAAACAAATCCCTACATTACTAGCCTTTTCTGCATCAATCCGCGGAGTGTGGACTGAAGTCTCACCCAAAGCAGTATGGGGGGATGTTGGAACCAAGTTTCCACACACAAAGATTAGTGTAATGTCATTTTATGCCCTAACCCTGCCTTCGCGTAGATCGATAAGCCTTTAGGGCTTATCGATATAACTTCCCTTAATCAGCTTCTATACCTCCGCGAATGTTCATCATTGTATTTTGTGGACCCTAAACAGGTGAATAAACTACTTTCGTGCCTCTATGATTACTCTTAATCCTATATTTACCCAGATCGGCCTAAGCATTGAGAACTTTAACATGCTATAAGATATGCTTCGTGTAAAAAAGTAATATTAAGTGTGTTCATATAACAATATCAATTATGTAAAGTCACGCATAAATACAGTATTACTTTATAAACCCATCATTCATCATAGCGTAAAAGCGTATTAATTCATAACATACGTAAATAGACAAAACATGAGATTTTTTGGAATAATTTCTTTATTAATACTTCAGTTCTGCTTACAGACTCAAGACTTCCCTATGCACTCAGTTGCAGGGTTTGCGCACTCAGCTGCAAACTCTACTCTAGGTCTCTGTGCACACACCTACAAGGCCTCTCTTCTACTCTAAGACTTCTTCTCTTTTCTGCCTATTGACCCATTGCATTCATCTTCATCATCAATCGTTATGCCTTAGACTCTCTAAGACTCTCCTACTTATACAATCCCATGGTCTGCGAACCATGGCTAGATCTATAAAAGCTGACACATCTTACATAAAATAAGGGTGAAACCCTTTATGACACTTTACTATGTACGCGTTCCGCGACCACAACTTGCAGAGACTTTACATTCTATACAACAAAACTTGGGCTTTTTTCCCCAAAACTGACCCTAAGGGACCTTGTCCTAACATGCCCCCCCAAACTCGAAGTAAACGATGAAGGTCCTCCCCTAGAACTACAAGGGCTTACGGTTAGCAAAAATAATGGCATAAGTTAAATCTCTTCTAAAAAATGAAAAACTCGAAATATCCTTACTTTAGGAGACGAAATTGGAAGAACGAGAAGTCCTCCAAAGGTATCATAAAATATGGAATGGTAGTGCGATCATGATAGTTACTTCGAGGGGAGCCCTAGACCACCTATGAACGATGAGGAATCCTAAGCACTTCTAGTTATTGCATCAATCCAAAACTACCCATTGGTTGGAAATTCAACTCCAACATCTTCCCACCAACCAAATATGCTCCATAATCAATATTTATATGCATGTTCAATTTAAGGAAAAACAAGAGTGTTGGAAATCCCTGTTATCTTTGGTTGGCACCTCATATGTTACAAATTTAATTTTGGGAGGTGAATTTAACACCACTCTTCATCAATAGGAAAAAAATGGGTTCTCCTATCAGAGACCATTTTCAAGAAAATATGGAAGATCTCCTTAGAACCTCCGACTTATAGATGTTAAGCACCCAATCAAAAAATATACTTGAAATAATAGAATATTTGGGCCAACCATGTAGTTTCTCATCTAGACAGGTTTCTCATTTCAGATTCCTCCCTCACTCAACGCCTCATAACCTATCCTTCTGTGGTGTGAGTTTGGTCACGGATCTATGTTTGAACTACATAGCGCTATTAATTATGGATCGATTCCTTTTAGATTTTGTCCCATATGGATAGCGCAACAAGGGTTCATTTGGTAGAAAACTCATGGAGGGGACGAGTTATAGGTACCCATATTACCATCTAGAACA
Source organism: Pinus taeda (assembly GCA_000404065.3). Lineage (NCBI taxonomy): Eukaryota > Viridiplantae > Streptophyta > Pinopsida > Pinales > Pinaceae > Pinus > Pinus taeda. The sequence goes on from APFE030954724.1 coordinate 23,233, forward strand.
AATAATTAACCTGCTGAAAGGGTATAGAAAATAGTGGGCCAAATAAATACATCATGAAAAACAAGTTGTTCTCCAAAAATTCAAGAAGCAGTTAGAGGAAATACAGAGAAAATTGGAATTAGGCCAAGTAACTTCTAAGATCCTTCACCAAGAAGACACCTTATTGAAAGAGGAAGATGAAGTGTAGATATTAAGTTCAAGATGCATTTGCCTCAAATCTGGGAACCAAAATTCCAAGTTTTTACATAAGCATGCTAGAAATCAAGAATGGAAAAACAACATCCAAGAAATAATGGTTCAAGGGGAAAAATTTGAGGACTTCCGACAAATTAAAAGTTAAGCATTCCATAATTTCTGATCTTTATATAGTCAAGATGACACGCCCTCAGTTGAAGCTGAGAATTACATGTCGCAACACGTCTCTAAATTAATCAAAAAGAATGGAGAAGCAGAAATCAAATAGGTTGTGTTCTCCTTTAGCTCGAAAAAATGCCTAGGGCCTGATGGCTTCTCAACTCATTTTTCTCAATTCTATTGGGATTTTATCAAAGCGGACTTCTGTAGAATGGTGGGCTAGTCACTAAAATAGAAATGCATTGGGGGAGGGATAAATTCATCCTTTCTGGCTCTCATCCCAAAAGAATCCAATCCGTCCTCATCTTTCACTCAATCTCTCTCTGCAATGTTTCTTACAAAGTGATATAAAAAATTCTCACTAACCATCTTAAAATAATTCTTCCTCAAGTGATTTCTAAAAATCAAGGGGGTTTTGTCCCTTAGAGACAAATCCTAGACAATGTTTTCCTCGTCCAGGAAGCAATTGACTCCAGTCAGAAATGGGGCAATAAAGGCATGGTTATAAAATTAGATATGGTGAATGCCTTTGACTGGGTCAGGCAACAATCATGAAACATTTAGGCTTTGATGAATATTTCATTCAATGGACAAGGCTCTGCATCAACTCCCCTTGGATTTCTCCACTTGTAAATGGCAGACCAACAAGCTTCCTTAAAGCTTCCAAAGGACTTTAGCAATGCTACCCCCTCTCCTCCTTCTTATATATAATTATGGTTGATACTGTTAGTTGTGGTCTAAACCATGAGCAAAGAACAACTCACCTTCCCAAAATTCGATTTGTTGGAGAGACCAGGAGCCTCAATCACTCTCATTTTGATACAAAAATATTGTTCTTCTTAGGGGAGAATCGGTTATTGATGCAAAACAATTCAAGAAAAAATTGGAACTCATTCTTACTTCCACGGATGGATTAACAAACTCATATAAATCCCAAATCTTCTCCTGGAATATCTCTGCCTCAAAGAAAACCAAATTACATAAATCTTTGGCTTTCTTTCGGTTGAAAATGGGAAGGAATTCAAATATCTGGGAATTCATATTTCACTTAAATCTCATTCGGCACAAGCCTGGCCAGGAGTTCTTTCCAAATTCAAAAGGAAATTTGAGGCTTGGGGAGCTCGATGGCTCAATCTTATCAACCTTCCCTCTCTATCAATTTTTAGCTCTTCCTAGGCCTCATTTTGTTCTGCAACAACTAGCTAAAGAAATCAAGAAGTTCACTAAGAAGGAGGAAACAATAAAATGTAAAAGTTTTACTTGGTAAACTAGGCCATTGTCTGGGTGCCCAAACTTCATGGTGGGATAGGCATCTGAGACCCTATTCTTTCAAACTAGGTGATGGGTGCAAAGTTAGCCTGACAATTCATTTTTCACCCTACTAGCTGGTGATCAAAGGTGTTGCAAGCAAAATACTTTCCGCTAGGAAACAATAGGAGTCTTGGGCATATTCATCCCACCATAAAGGATTAATAATATGGAAACTTATCTCCTTAGTGGCTTATATAATACACAATAATCTACTAAATCCTTGGAAATGATACCCATATCAATCTATGGTCAGTCTCAATCATGGTAAATCCGTCTCTTGAAGAAATATGATAACTCCTACACATTAAGGAGGATATCAAGACACGAGGAAGAACTTACTTGGCAGATATATCCCAGTAGAACATGGGTCGACATTGAATTGGATGGAAACTTAGTGGGATTCCAAAAAGACTAACCCATTGTGTGAATATCCTTCATGGTTGTCTAGATGGTTGCGCTCTGTTAGCACTCCATGATTTCGTTTTAGGCTGAAGGAAAAGGATCACAGAGGTAACTACAAACCTCTTCTAGTTGATAGACAAGTCTTCTTCAACTTGAGGGGACTCCCTCACTAAACAAACTCAAAGATAAAAACTTTCAAAAACAAACTTCAACAAATTCCATATCTGGGAATTGTTTAATATTTTGATTTGGGTGTGGTAGAGGATTCTAAGGAAATTAATGCAATGTGATCATGACCTTCCTAGTCCATCATGCCTATGCATTTCCCAACCAGTTTTATGTACAGAGGCTTGACTAGTACAATTTCAAAATAAGAAGACAATTTGTAGTATAGTAGAATAAGAACATCAAGACACTCATCTACAATGGAAGAACAAATGAAATTTCATTACTGCAACTTGGATGAATGAATATCAAGAGGAAAAATACAAAGCATTCAAATGTATAAACATTACATTTCTAAATGAAATATTTAGTAGTTAGATAAGAGCATGTGAAATGAATTCAAGAATAGTCATTCCATACACCTTTAAAGCAGATTAAGAGGACAACATAAAGGAGATTACACAAAAACTAAAGGATAACGATTTCAAAACATTCATACCATAATAATCTCTACAATATAATTGGAATCTCTTCAACATCAAAGCATATTCATTAATTCAAATCACAGCATAATACTACAATAGCCCCCAGCAATATTGAAACCAACAACAACCTCTTCCATATGTATTAACCAGTTTAAATAGACCATAAACAAAATATGATAAATGTCTAGATTCGCTGCATGATTGATCCAACAGTGGATCGAAACAAAACTTAAAAAGAGGAAAGCTTTTTGTTGTTCCAAGTCCTTTTCCTCTTTTGATCAAAAACAAAAAACATAAAGCATGATGACTTCATCAAAATATAAAAAACTAAATATCTAAGTAAAACAAGTTTATCTTCGAAGACCATATCTTCATGAACCAAATCAAATAGTAAAAGCAAGGACAACTAGACGATGACTAAGCAGCCACTGGGTCGCGACTATGTGAGGGATTTTTCCTTTCAAAATTGGCATGTGGTTGGCTGATGAAGATCTGATTGGCTGCCACATCTACTCCATGTTCATAGCTTCAAACCCTAACAAATGGCTTCCTCACAATATGCATACAAGAGTATAGACAGGGTTTGCGTAGCGACTGCGTAGCAGTTGCATATCGCATTTTTCAAAACTGTCTTTAAATGTCTTCCAGTCTTAACAAAACACCATCATGCTAGTTAAGCCACTTTAAACATTAGAACAACATCATTACACTAACCAAACATCATTTGCAACTTGGATTTTGAAACAAAAATTCCAGGCTTTGGTCAATGACCCTTTACCTCCTCTTCCTTTTGCTAGAGGTCTTGCTAGTGGAAGCTTTGATCTTTGAAGCTTGAGGTGTGAGGTCAATTTGCTGAGTGGGTATTGCCTTTGTAGGTTTTGCTTCATTCATAGCCTTAGACTTTAGCTTTTGCACTCTTTCAGGTGAAGGTGCTTTCATTGCCTCCTTATACTTCTTAACCAATCCCCATGCCTTGTCCAAACTCTTTTTCATACTCCTCAGCTTTGCATTCAGTACTAGGTTCCTAACATAGAGGTTTTTACATTGTCTCTTCATTGGAATGGACCATTAAAAAAAAATTTATCTTTGTCAAGGGCCTTGGATGCCTCACGAACCTCTTTGTCACAGTTCTCAAGAATATGTTGTACAGATCTTTTGCAACTCTGATTCGCTTGCGTAAACCTCTTGATCTATTCCCGAGTTTCCTCCAACTCTTCTAGGAATCTCTGATATTCTTTCCATTGATCAAAATGTGGCTTTTTAGGTGCTTGAGACACCTTTTTAATCTATTGTACATAATTAAGTTTTGATTTGGATGATCTAGTTGAGGGTCCACTGGAATCCACTGCAATCTCCTTGGCCTGTTTAGCAAATGAGACATATTTACCTTTCCTCTCAGCAATAGTTTTAGGAGGTGAAACTACCTTTTCATTATTGGTTGAGTAGTTAAGGTCTCTATTTTTCTACTTCAAGAATGATATATTCATCTTATATTTCAAAAGGTCTTCTTTCATCTTAACTGCCTTAGGGTCTTCTTCCTCATATTGTATTGTATCTTGTTCATATTGCATTGTGTCTTCTCCTGGTTCAAACTGGATTGGTTCATCCTGCTTTACTTCCTCTTCTTTGTTGTCTTCTTGTTTTTCTTCCTCTCTATCCTCATAATTTTCAACAACTACTTAAGGGTCTGACCCCTCCACATTCTTCTTTGTGCTTGACCTAGTCCCAGGTTTCATCACAAACTCTTCATTCTTAACTGTCTCTTCTACCTTGACCTAAAACTTGGTGGTTTGAGATGATGCCACCTGAACCTTGGTTTCTAAATTTTTCTCTTTGCCTTTCAAAACCTACTTCTTACCTTGTTTGCCAAGTTTACCTTTGAACATTTTGTTGGGTTTCTCATCTTTTACTTCAAATATCTTGGCCTCTTTAACTGAGTGGGTGACCTTCTTCTTTTGTATTTCATGAACTTCTTCGTCCTCACAAATATTTACTGATGAAGATTATGTCTGTGGAAGTAAACCAATGCTAGACAAGGATTCAGACCAGTAAATCTTCCTTTTATCAACTGCAAACTTGACAAAAAAATTATGGGGGAGAAATGAAAAAGAGACATATAATTATTTTTCTGCATCTGAACTTTGGTTTCCATCCTTTCCAAACTTCTAAATAACAAAAAGGGCAGGTTCATAGGTTTCTTGTCTATGAGGTGCCATAGGAGTCTCAAATGATACTGGTATACCCTATTGAATCTACCCTCACACATGAAATACGGTTGAATAACTTTCAATAGCTCACTATAATGGTCCTGCAAGTAGACGGGAGGAAAATTTGTAGAAAACTTATCACTGAACTTGGGCTTGACAAAATGTTTAAAGGCTGAGATTTCATGTTCATCTCTTTTGAACCATTTTTCACCTATTGTGGGGAGACTTGTAGCATCTGCAATGAATTTTTCAGTAACAATAATCTCCACATTCCCTAACTTGACCTTGTTATCATGGAGGTTCGGGGTGAAAAGGCTAGCCAATCTAGTATTGTGACCCACCTTTTATACTTTCTAACAGGATGGAATGCAACCAACATTCTCAAAAGCAACTCTAATGGCTGGGGAGGAATTTATGAGGTTTAAGGTGTTGGTTTCAACGCGTACTATGTCCCCTGCCTTTCTGTTGATAGTGGGAACCATTAACCCTAATACATGGCAGGCTCAACTCAAACTTTATGAAAGCTAATGCGTACAAATCCAAGAGTAAAATACTCTACAAGTGTGGCAATGCAAACTTAACAAAATAGATGTATGAAACAGTGATGATAGGGCAGGCTTTGAATGTCGAAATTGAGCAGGCATACACTTTATTTCCCTTTACAATTTACCCTAACCACCTAGGATTTTGTGATGGTTACATTTCCTCGTCAACAAGACATGACTTTAAATTAGAAATTGACTGTGTGTGTGGCTGACAGATAGGGTATGTGTAGCAATTTTTTTCAAAGAGAGAACGACAAGACCTTTAATATGCTTAATCAGGTTGCTGAGCAACAAATTCAAAAACAAGGCAACTAACTCCTACCTCCCACAATGCTGAGGCTAGTCAGTTTGAGCTCTGGTAGCTCCAGGGACACTCTACATAGTGGTTGCATAGAACCCAACATAGTGACAGCGCAACACAATTTCTAAAACTCTCTAATCTATTCATTCAGTGTGTGACCAATTCTTCAAACCTCCTACACGACGAACCAATTCATTCACCTGTGATCATAAACAATCAAAATTGTGGCCTCTTGGAGATATTTGAAAATCATTCAAAATCTATGATGATGTAATTAAAGTTGTTTCTTAACTAGCGCTCCACCTGAAAAGAAATAATATTTAAACTTTGGGGGCATCATAGGATTTGGATTATGATTTGGGTATGATGACCAAATGAATGTATGGTGTATTCAGGTGAGTTTCAACCATCATACAAAATGATGTTTTGGTAGGGGAATTTAGGCCTACGATTAAAAGGGACTTAGGATTAGGATAAAGGGGATTTAGGCCTAAATAGGAATAAGGGATGGCATGGATGTTTTGGAATAGGGAATAATTCAAAAGAAAAAGGGGATAAGGGAATAGAAAATGTAAGACTAAGGGAACAAATAGACAATGGGGACCAATAGGGAAAAGAGCATGAGGGGAATAAATGATATAATAAGAGGGAGAAAACTGTAATATTTGTAACCATGTTGCTTTGACATCATTCCTTTTGACTGTAAACACATTGTTCAGTTGAACGACTCTAACAAATCCCTAAACCCTAACTCAAAAATTATACTGACAACTCTCAAAACTCAAACACCCCTTCCCATTAAAGATTAAGACTTTGATGACCAAATGAAAACCGCTTTCATAATGACTTCTCAAGCAGTGGTTAGTCAAACTCGTAATAGTGAAAAAGTTTGTGAGTTTTGACCCTTTGTATGACAACAAAACTATGAATTTTCAAAGACCTTTGATTAATAATAACCTAACTAACTCTAACATTGGCTCCATTGGGGATGGCAGCCTCCCTGTGAGGTGCCAAGAAAGATACCACAGACCAGAAGCTTATCCATTGGGCGACAAAAACAGTGAGAAAAACTGAAAGAAAGACTAACAAATCTGAAAAATTTAGTGACCGGACTGACTAAAAAAGACATCACTGACAGACTCCTATGTGACAAACTGATTTATTTATGGCAGTAGAAAGCCAGGACCTCATGGCCTTCACCTCAAACTACAAATCCCAACACCTACTACCCACACTTGCATTATTCAAAAGTAAAATGGTATAGACAATGACCAAAAAAAACATCCAACAATGACATTATTTTTGCGCCAACTACCTTCTAAAGTATATGGTCCATTTTTGGTAGCAGATAGTTGTCCTTGAGTGACACCCTGTTCAAGTTTCTAAAATCTACACATAATATGATCTCTCATGTCTTCTTTCTGACTGGTACCAAGTTACATAACCAATCAAAAAATCTAAGTGATACTATTATGTCAACATCAAACAACTTCCATACCTCTTTCTCGATTAGGGGCAGCAACACCAGATTTTTGAATGGCTACAACTCAGTTAGGGTCTATTTTGATACCATCTTTCGAAATAATATGTTCCAAAAACTTGCCTTCCTTCAGTCCAAACAATGTTTTCTTGGGATTTAAGGATATGCCATATTCCCTACACTTCTCGAAGATTGCTCTTAAGTGTTGTAAATGATCATCATCAGACTATGAATAAATAGTAATATCATCAAGGTATATGAAAGGAGACTTATCTTTTCCTCTACAAAAGCTATATCCATAGCTCATCGAAATGTTGCCCCTACATTCATCAAACCGAACGACATCTTGGCATATTTGAAAGTCCCCCAAGGTGTAGTGAAGGTCTTATCTTGGTCTTCTGGGTGAACCAAGATCTAGTTATAGCCGAAAAAAACATCCAACAATGACATTATTTTTGCGCCAACTACCTTCTAAAGTATATGGTCCATTTTTGGCAACAAATAGTTGTCCTTGAGTGACACCTTGTTCAAGTTTCTGAAATCTACACATAATCTGATCTCTCATTTCTTCTTTCTGATTGGTACCAAGTTACATAACCAATCAGAAAATCTAAGAGGTACTATTATGTCAACATGAGACAACTTCCTTACCTCTTTCTCGATTAGGGGTAGCAACACCGTATTTCTGAATGGCTACAACTCAGTTAGGGTCTATTTTGATACCATATTTCGAAATAATATGTTCCAAAAGCCTGCCTTCCTCCAACCCAAACAATGTTTTCTTGGGATTTAAGGATATGCCATATTTCCTACACTTCTCGAAGACTACTCTTAATTTTTGTAAATGATATTGGTTTAATGTTATGAAACCAGCTCACAAAAAGATAGAAAAGATAGATCAACGCCTTAGAATTCAGCCTCTTCGAGGGGGCAACCTCCTTTACATTACACAAAAGAGAAATTCTTGGATGACACAAATGACAAGACCTCCTTTCTATATATAGGATTCTAAGGGGTCATAATATAATCAGAGCCGACATAAAAATACTAATGTAAGGACACAATAATAACAATAGTGGGCTTCTATTGGGCACAATAATAATAAGATGGGGACTACATGGGTACAACAATATAATAAGGGGCTTGTACGAATAACAATAAGGGGTTACACTAGTAGTATAGGGGCCTAACATGCCTCTCTCCTTCAAAAAGTGTTGCCCTCAACACTTGAGTAGTTCTTGATGCTTCTGTATAAAATTCTTGTCCTACTATGTGGAATGTTCAGCGGGTAAGTTCTTCCACTTGATGAGATACTCTGAAATTGACCGATTTCGTAGTTGTCGGGTTCTTGTTTCTGTGACTACTCCAGGTTCCAATATGATTTTTCCTTCCTCTTCAAGTTCTGGCAATATTGTTTGAGTTGGGATCTTCTACAACTTTTGAATGAGTGGCCACACTTCTTCGTCCTTCTTCCATTCATCCTTGCTTCGTTTATCCAATCTGGTTGGATAATAGAAATAGCACAAAACAATGCATCCACATCCTCATCCTTTCTTGAGAGTGCATCTGGAACAAAAATGTTCTTCCATTTTCTATAGATAATGTCAAAGTCATAACCCAACATATGTGTGACCCATTGTTTCTGTTCTTCTAAAGATAATATTTGTTCTAAGAAGTATTTAAGACTATCATGATCCATTTTTACCTTGAAGTGTTTTCCCATTGGGTAAGGTCGTCGTTTCTTAAGTGCATGTAGTATTGCCAACATTTCCTTCTCATAAATAGCTTGCTTGAGATGTAGTCGTAAAAATACCCAATCACCTACATTAAAACTTTTTTCACTGCGATGTTGATCTAACTGTTGTTTCATTCGATTCTGAACCAAAGTGGCGTTATCCTTTAAAAATTGGAGAACTTGTTGTTGATGCTCAAAGTGATCTTTCACTGCTTGAACCTTTTTCTTCTTGACATGTCCTTCTATCTTGAGAGTTTGAGGAGTGCTAATTTCTTCCAATGCTTTACAAGATATGGTCGGCTTCATTTCTTAATGCTCAATGTGATCTTTCACTTCTTGATATGTCCTTCTACCTTGATAGTTTTAGGAGTGGTAATTCCAGCTAATGCATTACAAGATATGGTTGGATTCATTTCTTCTTTCTCGATATGATCTTTCACTTCTTGAACCTTTTTCTTCTTGATATGTCCTTGTATCTTGAGAGTTTGAGGAGTGGTAATTATTGCCAATGCTTTACAAGATATGGTTGGATTCATTTCTTCTTTCTCTAGGGTTGGTTCCTGGTGTATCCTCTTCTTTTGATGTTTCTTGACCCTTTTCTTTCTCCTCTTCATAATCTGTGTAAAATAATTTCTTCTTAACACACTTATGACCTTTAGTGCATTTGCTATCATAATTGTAACAAAGCCCTTTTTCTCTTTTTTCTTCCAATTGTTGTGGTGTAAACCTTGTAGGTTGTGGGAGGCTAGGAGAAAAAACACTTCCATAATTATAGTCATGAGTGGTGGGATTCCTTGTTTCCATAATTTCGCTTTCAATTTTTCTTGCCCACCTGAATGCCTTCTCTAATGAATCAGGTTCCCAAAGACAAACCTCATGTTGAATGTTATCCTTTAAAGTACCTATGAATACATCAATCCTTTGCTTCTCTGGAATATCATTTACCCTTATAATCATTTTTTGAAAGTCCTCAATGTGATTTTCCATTGAACCCTTTTGTTTGAGATTTATCAATTGGTTAAAGAAGGTGTTGCTCTTGGTATCCTCATAATGTGTTATCATTTCCTTTGTGAAAATTGACCACGTGACAAGTGGTTTACGAGAACAATGCCCTTTATACCATAAAAATTGATTCGGTTCTAAATAATTAGATGCAATACGTACCTTTTGTAACAGTGGTACACTATGTAGATCAAAATATTTCTCCATCTGTAGTATCCAATTTACCGGATCCTTGCCATCAAACTTCCTCATATCACCTTTTCTTGATTTTAGGAGCTCGATCTTGAAATGACTATAGCTTTGTAATTTTGGATCATCTAGTTCTGAAATTAAGATCTGCAGTAGCCCTCTGCATCCTCTTTCCAATGCCACCAGTCTGATCGAAATTGGATTCTCTTAGAAAGCGTTATGCACAATCTCCCAGCGTGACCTGATTATATACCTTTTCAAGAGAGAGAACTTGTAGGAAGTGCCACGTGTCACTGTTTTGACCTTCAGATCTGAAAAATATACACAGGAAACTACAATCTGTCCTCTTTCTGTAACTTCTTACGAAATTTCAATTTGATGCTCAGAGAGACAATTATGATGATTTTCCCCAGGACCCCTGTTTGGGATGTAATTCGAGAACCTGCATAAACCCTAAATGTCTCACATCATATATCTGCAAATATAGCGAGACAAGATCTGAAATTCGGACTTGCATTTTAGCACGATTTCATCTCAAATGGGTTTTTTCGATTCTAAAAGGCTGCAGAAAAACGTTACAGCGAAAATTCCACGATCACCTGTTTGGAGTTGCGAAACCCTAGAATCCAAATCCCTGATACCAAATGTTATGAAACTAGCTCACAAAAAGATAGAAAAGATAGATCAATGCCTTAGAATTCAGCCTCTTTGAGGGGGCAACCTCCTTTACATTACACAAATGAATAATTCTTGGATGATACAAATGACAAGACCTCCTTTCTATATATATGAGTCTAAGGGGTCATAATATAATCAGAGATGACATAACAATAATAATGTAAGGACACAATGAAAACAATAGTGGGCTTCTATGGGGCATTATAATAACAATATGGGGACTACATGGGTACAACAATATAATAAGGGGTTTGTACTAATAACAATAAGGGGTTACACTAGTAGTATAGGGGCCTAACAATATATGAAAAGGGACTTATCTTTTTCCTCTGCAAAAGCTATATCCATAGCTCGTCAGAATGTTTCCCCTACATTCATCAGACGGAACGACATCTTGGCATATTTGGAAGTCCCCCAAGGTGTGGTAAAGGCAGCCTTATCTTGGTCTTCTGGGTGAACCAAGATCTGGTTATAGCCAGAGAAAACATCCAACAATGACATTATTTTTGCGCCAACTACCTTCTAAAGTATATGGTCCATTTCTGGCAGCAGATAGTTGTCCTTGAGTGACACCCTGTTCAAGTTTCTGAAATCTACACATAGTCTGATCTCTCTTGTCCTCTTTCTGACTGGTACCAAGTTACATGACCAATCAAAAAATCTAAGAGGTACTATTATATCAACATCAAACAACCTCCTTACCTCTTTCTCGATTAGGGGCAGCAACACTAGATTTGTCCTTCGTAGCTTCTGCTTGAATGGTTTCTGATCTGCTTTGACTGGTATTGTATACTGGATAATGTCTTTATTATACATGTTCAAGTATTCATATCCTCAGGCAAACACATAAGAAAATTCAGTCAACAATTCCAAGTATTTTTTCTTCATTTCTAGACTCAAGGTCTTAGATAGTTTTTATCATTTTTTGGTGTTCAACTATACCTATATTGCATTCTTCAACTCCTTCTCCTATAGGTGCTAATTTTGGCCCTTTGGCCACATCATTCTGGTCAAACAGTTCCTCCAAAGGTACAAGCCCTCTTGGAAGGACATTATGTTTGAGCGGCAATATTTTTAACTTGGTACCTTGCTTATCTAACTCTTCTTTCAACTGATTAATGAAACTCTCTTTATCTACATCTTCCCATCTACCATCCCTTTCCAATTTCATTTTGGAAAATTCTTCCTTCATTAGCAAAAAGTTCTCCAACTTTTTGTCATTTTCAAAGACTTGCCAATGCTTCATGTTATCCACTATGGCAGGCCTATGCCTAACTTCTACCTTATATTTCCCTTTAACACTGGTAGGAATTTCAAAATCAGAGGCCGAAGTGTCCAATGCATCTGCAACAACATTATCCTTTCTTTGGACAACTAAAAAACTATACTCAACAAAATTTTGCAAATAATCTAAGGTAGCATTATGATAAACATGCATCCAGGGAGATTTTGTTTGATATTCACCTTTGACTTGTCTAACAACTAGCTCATAATCACCATAAACAACATTCTTCTAACTCCGGATTTCTTCAAATTTCGTAGACCCAAAATAAGAGCTTCATATTCTGCTACATTAATTAGTACAGTCAAAAACTAACTTGTATGAGCATAGATTTGACCTACCAACTTTTGGGCTGATTATCCATATCCCCACACCGACACCTTCTTTGCTTGCTGCCCCATTGAAATGCATGGTCCAAACATGTTGTTTTTTCTACTCTTTATTGCCTGTTTCAGCCTTCAAACTCTCAGATTTCTCATGGACACTTTGGCTCCTCTGTTCCTCACTTTTGATGTTGTCATGTCCCTCCATTCCATGAATGTTTTTTTTCCATAATTTTTCTTGATGCTTTCTTCTTCTGAAATGTCTGGAATAACTGATTTTATCTTGTTGCCTTGTTTAGAATATTTTCCCAAAAATTCTAAATTATGAGCGTTATCCCATTCCTCTTCCAAATCTGAAGCAATCTCTTCATCATTGGGACAACCTAAATTGAACAACACAAATGAGTCCAGATCAAAATTAACAGCATAAATTGGATGATTCACGGTTTTTTCTTTACTATAGATCATGTATTGCATGAGCGGTTCCCTGTATAACCTCCTTGACTGCCCTCCGAAAACTAAAATTGTGATTTAGGACATGTCTGTTTGCAATGCTCTGTGCAATTTCGCCATCCAGGATCTAGACAAAATCATACCATACCTAGGAGGTATATCCGCCACCACAATATCCATAACCATACATTTTGAAGGAATTTGAGTTAAAGACATTGCTAAATTTTTAATTAATCCCAGATACTTCACCTTACTGGAATCAAATGAATAGAGGTATTTGTATGGTCTTGTAATATCTAGGCCTAATCTCTCCATAATCACTTTCGGCATTAGATTGTGTGAGGCTCCAAAATATAGCATTGCATTATGCAGCATTTTATCATGCACATTCAAACTAACATAGAAAGGAGGAACATCTCCATCTTGCCCTTTGTCATCAATCTTTAGTCCAAAAATAATAGTTAGATGATCATCCACTATATTGACTATATCAAAGGGTTTGTCTACTCTAAGTGCCTTTAAAATCTAAGACTTATATTGATTGTTCTTTACCAATTCACCAAGAGGAATGGAAATCTTTAATTTAGCAATTTCAGCTTCAAGATTAAAGGGATTTGATACCTTTTCAACCTCTTTATGGGAAACTTCCTTATTTTCTACAACATCTTTGGATGTATCTTCTTTCCTCTGTAAGATGGTGATAGGTGGCTCCTTCCTTTGGGCACTTGTACTAGGAACATCCTCCTTTTGGATACTTGTACTAGGGACATCCTTCTTTACATTATTAGCTGCCATTTATTTCTTTGTTGTACTACTGATTGGTATTTATTTTTTCACTATATTGCTGCCCATAGTTCTATTCCTCAAATTATATTGTTGTTCCACTTGCATGATGGAATTTTGGTATCCCTTCCTATAATCCTCGGATTTAGTCATTAACACATCACTTTAAGATTGAGAAAACAACAATTCTTTATCCTCTGCTTCAAAATTTTCAAGTAGCTCCTGCTTTTCATCCTCTTTAGTCAAATACACATCGTGTTGCCCATCACCAAAAAACAAAATTTGATCTTCCTTTAATTGCTCATCCTCCTCATCTTGATCTTGAGCATAATTCTACTAAAATGGTGGTCTTACTTGTTGTTGTGCCTGCTTCGGACCCTTCTGCTCTCTAGGTTTGTTTGACAACTGTGGTTTCCTTCATAAATTTGGGTTTCTAATTTGCATACCAACCTAAGGTTCTCTAGTCATTTCCCGGTCAGTCAAAGAGATTTTCTCGATCATATTCTCCATGGTTTTGACCAATGTATCAAACTTAACATCGGCAAAAGTAATGGGCTCTTCTTTTATTATCACTCTTTTCTCTACTTTCATTTTGGATTTCTTTGTTAACATATTAGCCTCCACACTAACTGCATTGTTTTGCATGTCCTCTAGTGTTGTCAGATTCCTCTCCCTAAGCTGGTAGGCCACCTCAGGGTTGAAAGCATCAGGATAATAGAGTAAATCCAACCCGAGAGGGGCCTTTATCTCTGCAGGAATAGAATTGTACAATTTGTTGAACCTTACTGAAAAGTCTTGGAAATTTTCTCTAGGCTGTCTTTTTAGATTATTATACTCAACCAGAATTTGCAAGGGATTCTTCTTCTCACCCCGCCTTGCAAGGAAAGCATCTTCCAACTCTTGATAATTGGCAAAATCTCTCGAGCAAGAACTCCTGAACCATTTTTTGACATCACCAAAAAAGATTTGAGCAAACAATCTGACTTTAACATCATCAAGGTCTACTTCCTCCAAATCTACAAAATCACTAACCTTATCAACATGCTGCTTAGCAGTTACTTTACCTGTACCATCATACTGGGCAATACTTTGACCATAATTAAGAGGAAAATCATGAAGTTGAGTTGGTAAAACCAGAGGGGCATATATCACTGCCATAACTACTACTTGAGTAGTTGGGTGGCTAGCAGATGGTGTGACAGAAACTGCAAGTGATGGAAAAATTGGATGGGTAGAAGTTGAAACAGATGATGAAGGAACCAGAAAAGATGAGAAGACAGAACCAGGACTATAACTGACTTGTAAAGGGACTGTTTTTTGGGATAAAACTGTCTCTTCAACAGTTTTTTGAACTTTATTAACCAAACTTTTCAATTTACCAAAATGTTGAAGAATATTCCGACTGAATTCCCTTTCTCGAAGTGTGATATAATCAATATATGAGTCCTCTAGAATCTTTGGGATACAGGAGTAAGATCTGGTTTTGGACAGAGGAACTTGAGAAGAAATTTCTGGTAAATAGATAGATCTTATAAGAGATATATTACTTGCTTGACTTTCAAACGCAGTCCTCTCCTTTCTAAGTAATTTTTCAGGATCACAAACAACCACAGGGGGATTTGGATTAGGATTCCGCCTGATATACCTCCTAGAAGCCAAATATTCTCATATAAATTTGCATGCAGTTAATTTCACCAGCAATCAAACAACTATAAAAATTTCAGCCTATGGTGTAACTCTGAAAATAAACAACTCCCCAAGAAAAATTAGATGTTTCGATCCCCGCCAATGGTGCCAATATGTTAGCACTCCGTGATTTCCTTTTAGGCTGAAGAAAAAGGATCACAGAGATAACCACATACCTCTTCTGGTTGATAGACTGGTCTTATTCAACCTGAGGGGGCTCCCTCACTAAACAAACTCAGAGATAAAAAACAAAACAAAACAAAACAAAAACAAAAACAAAAACAAAAACAAAACAAAACAAAAAACAAAAAACAAAACAAAACAAAAAAACAAAAACAAAAACAAAAGCAAAAAACAAAAAACAAAAAACTTCAACAGAGACCAGATCTAGAAAGTGTTTAATTTTTTGATTTGGGGGTGATAGATGATTCTAAGGAAACTAAAGCAATGTGATCATGACCTTCCTCGTCCATCATGCCTATGCATTTCCCAACTAGTTTTATGTACAGAGGCTTGACTAGTACAGTTTCAAAATAAGAAGACAATTTGTAGTAGTAGAATAAGAACATCAAGACACTCATCTACAATGGCAGAACAAATTACATTTCATTACTGCAACTTGGATGAATGAATATCAAGATGAAAAAGGCAAAGAATTCAAATGTATAAACATTCCATTTGTAACTGAAATATTTAGGAACAGCTAGAAAAGAGCATGTGAAATGAATTCATGCATGGATATTCCATACACCTTTAAAGCAAAATAAGAGGACAACATAAATGATATTGCACAAAAACTAAAGGATAACGATTTCGAAACATTCATACCACAATAATCTTTGCAATATAATTGGAATCTCTTCATCATCGCATACTCATTAATACAAATCACAGCATAATACTACAATATCTCTTAGCAATATTGAAACCAACAACAACCTCTTCCATATGTATTAACCAGTTTAAATAGACCATAAACAAAATATGATAAATGTCTAGATTCATTGCCTGATTGATCCAATAGTGGATAGAAACAAAACTTAAAAAGAGGAAAGTTTTTTGTTGTTCCAAGTCCTTTTCCTCTTTTGATAAAAAACAAAAAACATAAAGCATGATGACTTCATAAAAATATAAAAAACTAAATGTCTAAGTAAAACAAGTTTATCTTTGAAGACCATATCTTCAGGAACCAAATCGAATAGTAAAAGAAGAGACAAATAGACTTTGACTGAGCAACAAATGCGTAGTGATTGGGTAGCAACTTTGTGACGGCTTTTTCCTTTCAAAATTGACACATGGTTGGTTGTTGAACATCTGAGTTGGCTGCCATATCTGCTCCACATTCATAGCTTCAAACCCTGACAAGTGGCTTCCTCCCAATATGCATGCAAGTGTATAGATAGGGTCTGCGCAGCGATTGCGCAGCAACTGCGTAGCGCATTTTTCAAAATTGTCTTTGAAAGGCTTCTAGTCTTTACAAAACACCATCATGCTAGTATAAGCCGCTCCAAACATCAAAACCAGATCATTACACCGACCAAACAACATTTGCAACTTGGATTTTGAAACAAAAATTTCAGGCTTCAGTCAAGGACCATTTACCTCCTCTTCCTTTTACTAGAGGTCTTGATGGTGGAAGCTTTGATCTTTGAAGCTTGAGGTGTGAGGTCAATTTTCTCAGTGGGTAGTGGCATGGTTTACTTCAGTCATAGCCTTAGACTTCAGCTTTTGCATTCTTCCAGTTGAAGGTGCTTTGAATGCCTCCTTATACTTCTTAACCAATCCCCATGCCTTGTCCAAACTCTTTTTCATACTCCTCAGCTTTGCGTTTAGTACTAGGTTCCTAACATAGAGGTTTTTACATTGTCTCTCACTGGAATGGACCATTTTAAAAAAAAATTACCTTCTTCAAGGGCCTTGGATGCCTCATGAACCTCTTTGTCACAATTCTCAAGAATATGTTGCATAGATCTCTTATAACTGTAGTTCACTTGTCTGAACCTCTTGATCTGTTCTTGACTTTCCTCCAACTCTTATAGGCATCTCTGATATTCTTTTGATTGATCAAAATGTGGCTTGCTAGGTGCTTGAGCCACCTTTTTCATTTGTTGTAAATAACTTAGTTTTGATTTGCATGATCTAGTTGAGGGCCCACTGGACTCGACTATAATATCCTTGGCCTGTTCAGCAAATGAGGCATGTTTACTTTTCCCCTCAACAATAATTTTAGGAGGTGACTCTGCCTTTTCATCTGTTGGTTGAGTTTCTTCTTTAAGGTCTTTATTTTATGTCTTCAAGAATGCTATCTTCATCTAATATTTGGAAAGGGCTTCTTTCATCTTGACCACCTTAGGGTCTTCTTCCTCATACTGTATGGTGTCTTGTTCATATTGCATTGTGTCTTCTCCTGGTTTAAACTAGATTGGTTCATCCTGCTTTACTTCCTCTTCTTTGTTGTCTTCTTGTTTTTTTTCCTTTATATCCTCAGAATTTCAACAACTACTTGAGGGTCTGACCCCTCCACATTCTTATTTGTGCTTGACCTATTCCTATATCTCATCACAAACTCTTCATTCTTAACTGTCTCTTCTACCTTGACCTGAAACTTGGTGGCCTGAGATGATGCCACCTTAACCTTGGTTTCTAAAGTTTTCTCTTTGCCTTTCGAAACATGCTTCTTACCCTGTTTGCAAAGTTTTCATTTGAACCTTTTGTTGGGTTTCTCATCTTTTTCTTCAATAATCTTGGCCTCTTTAACTAATTGAAAGACCTTCTTCTCTTGTATTTCATGAAATTCTTCCTCCTCACAAATCTTTGTGGCAGTAAACTAATGCTAAACAATAAGTCAAACCAATAAATCTTCCTTTTATCAACTACAAACTTGACCAATTTCTTTTATGATGGAGAAATGAAAAAGATTGGACATATGATTATTTTTCTGCATCTGAACTCTCGTTTCCATCCTTTACAAACTTTTAAATAAGAAAAAGGAAAGTTCATAGATTTCTTGTCTGTGAAGTGTCATAGGAGTCTCAGATGATACTGGTATACCCTGTTGAATCTACCCTCACACATGAAATACCATTGGATAACTTTCAATAGTTCACTATAATGGTCCTGCAAGTAGATGGTAGGAAAAGTTGTAGCAAACTTATCACTGAACTCAAGCTCGACAAAATGTTTAAAGGTTGTAATGGTCCCGCGGGTAGATGGTAGGAAATACTAACTTTCAAAAGTTCATTGTAATGGTCCTGCGGGTAGATGGTAGGAAAAGTTGTAACAAACTTATCATTGAACTCGAGCTTGAAAAATTGTTTAAATGATGAGATTCAAGTTCATCTCCTTTGAACCATTTTTCACCTATTGTGGGGAGACTTGTAGCATTTGCAATGAATTTTTCAGTAATAATAATCTCCACATTCCCTAACTTGACCTTGTTATCATGGAGGTTCAAGGCGGAAAGGCTAGCCAATCTGGTATTGTGACCCACCTTCTAGAATTTCTGACAGAATGGAATGCAATCAACATTCTCGAAAGCAACTATAATGGATGGGGAGGAATTTATGTGGTTTAAGGTGTTGGGTTCAACGCGTACTATGTCCCTCCCTTTCTGTTGGTAGTGGGAGCCATTAACCCTAATACCTGGCAAGCTCAACGCGAACTTTATGAAAGGTCATGTGTACAAATCCAAGAGTAAAAGACTCTACAAGTGTGATAACACGGAACTAACAAAACAGATGTATGAAATAGTGATGACAGGGCAGGCATTGAATGTCGAAAGCAAGCAGGCATACACTTTATTTCCCTTTACAATTTACCCTAACCACCCAAGATTTCGTAATGGTTACATTTCCTCATTAACAAGACACAACTTTAAATTAGAAATTGATTGTGCTCATGGTTGACAGGCAGGGTATGTGTAGCAATTTTTTCAAAGAGAGAACAACAAGACCTTTATTGTGCTTAATCGGGTTGTTGAGCAATAAATTCACAAACAGGGAAACTGACTCCTACCTCCCATAGTGTTGAGATCGATCTACGCGAGTTCTGGTAGCTCCAGGGACACTCTACATAGCAGTTGCATAGCACCCTATGTAGTGACAATGCAACACAATTTTTGAAACTCTTTTCTCTCTTCCTTCAATGTGTGACCAATTCTTCAGACCTCCTGCATGATGAACCAATTCATTTGCCTGTGATCATAAACAATCAAAATGGAAGCCTCTTGGAGAGATTTGAAAATCATTCAAAATCTATGATGACATAATTAAAGTTGTTTCTTAACTAGCGCTCCACCTGAAAGCAATCATATTTAAACTTTGGGGGCATGATAGGATTTGGGATAATGAAGTGGGTATGATGACCAAATGAATGTATAGTGTATTCGGGTGAGTTTCAATCACCATACGAAATGATGTTTTGGTAGGGGAATTTAAGTCTAGGATTAAAAGGGACATAGGATTAGGATAAAGGGGATTTAGGCTTAAATAGGAATAAGGGATGGCATGGATGTTTTGGAATAGGGAATAATTCGAAAGAATAAGGGGATAAGGGAATAGAATATGTAAGACTAAGGGAACAAATAGAGAATGGGGACAAATAGGGAATAGAGCATGAGGGGAATAAATGATATAGGAAGAGGGAGAAAATTGTAATATTTGTAACCATGCTGCTTTGACATCATTCCTTCTGACTGTAAATACATTGTTCAGTTGAACGACTCTAACAAATCCCCAAACCATAACTGAAAAATCATAATGATAGCTCTCAAAACTCAAAAACCCCTTCCCATTAATGATTAAGGCATTGATGGCCAAATGAAAACCACTTTCATAATGACTTCCCAAATAGTGGTTAGTAAAACTCATAATAGTGAAAAAGATTGTGAGTTTTGACCCTTTGTATGACAACAAAATATGAATTTTTGAAGACCTTCGATTAATATTAAACTAAATGACTCTAACACACTCCGTGGAATCAACAAGTGGAGGATCAGGTGGGTTGGAAAAAGCCTCATTATTCTACCAAAGGTGGTTATGAAGCTCTTCTTTATGTTGGATGTATGCCTCCCAAATCTTCCCTTTGGAGAGAATCTGGTGCAATATTGCAAACCCAAAAGTCAATGCATTTTGTTGGACACTCGCCCATAAGAGACCTCTTACTGCTGAGAATCTTCTGAAGCATGGCATTCAAGGACCTTCAAGGTTTCCCTTATACAAACAACATGAAGAAATGCATGATTATCTCTTCTTACTTTGCCCTTATACTAAATGTGTTTGGATGGAAGCTCTATCCTCTACGTACAATTGCATTAGTTAGCCCTCTAACATCCTAACCCTGTTTTCTTCTTGGTCCAAATTATATAGTGGCTCATTCTTAGGTAAACTGTTATGCTTCTTAACCTGCAAAGTAACACCGAACAGAGAATATGCGAAGAAAAGATACCCAGAACACAGAATATGCGAAGAAAATATACCCAGAACACAGAATAGCAATGGTTTTATTACTTAGAGAGAAATGTTCACAGGCCTCTTCGAGGGGGCAACCTCCAATAGAGCAGAGCTCGAATACAAAACAAGACACGATACTCCTCGCAGGGAGTCTCTATCCTTTATATATGACTCATACATGCAATACCACGGGCCAATACCGTGGGTTTTATTAATACCGTCTATCTAATACTATCGCCCATTTACCCTTTATCTAATACTACTGCCCATTTGCAACTAACTGTGGTCCCGTCATTAATTGCGGGTTAACCACTTACAAATATTAATATGGGCTTTATTGACTCTTGACTATGACGTGATCCCATGACATAAATAAGGGGGTTAGGGGGGGACCCTACATGCCTTCCCCCTTAAGACTAGCCTTGTCCTCAAGGCTGAAGTTACGGAAACTACTGAAGAATGGTGGCTGGTTCCCAAGTTGCATCTTCCGGAGAGGTGTCTTTCCATTTGACGAGGACCTCTTTAATCATGCGGCCGTGCAGGTGCTTGTCTCATGTGTCTAGAACCTGTTCCGGTTGAAGCCAGATTGACCCTTCCTCGTTCAATTCCGGTAGACTGGTTTGAACTCGGCAATTGTTCCCAATCACTTTCTTGAGGCGCGATACATGGAAAACTGGGTGGATTTTTGCTGT